>JBBPMO010000931.1:0-14486 GCA_038090315.1 Xanthoconium stramineum | reverse complement strand
AAACGACAAACTTCAAGCTGAACGTGTCCACGTCGGCTGGCTCACTCCAGATTCCCAGAATTGTCTCGGCGATCACTCTTAGTGGCCGGCAATCCAAAGTCTTTGTCACTGACTATTCCTTTGGCTCGTCCAAAGTCCTTTACTCTACAGCACAGGTTCTCTACGCGGGTCAGATTGGTCACAGGGATGTCCTATTCTTGTATGGCGATCCTGGCCAGGAACACGAGGTTGCCCTTCGCCTGATGGGAGTGCCACGCCTACAGGCCCAGAGCGCTAGTATTTCTTACACTTCGGTCAATGGGGTCTCAACTGTTGCCTTCTTGTCCGGGATAGAAGGTCTTGTAACTGTCTGGGACTCAAGCGAGCAGTTGGTTCTCTACAGCGATACTACTACGGCAGGCACCTTCTGGTCCCCGGAGATTCCTACGACACCATCGAATGACTTTGCAAACTACTGGCAATATGGCACCAACACTTCAGTTCTAATAGGCGGGCCCTACCTCGTGCGAAACGCAACGATTTCGGGATCGACGCTTGCCATTCGTGGTGACTTGTACAAGGGCGTGAGGTTGATCGTCATTGCGCCAGACACTATAAATGTAGTGACCTGGAATGGAATACCTGTTTCTGCGGGTTTCGCTGCTGGTGCTGCTGTCACTCAGCAGGGTGGATTCTCCGCCCAGATATACCCATCTGTTTCGATAACGGGCATTGCCGTCCCTCAGTTGACAAAGTGGAAGTATGCGAATAGCCTACCGGAAATTGAATCCGACTTCTCAGATGCAAGTTGGACGATTGCGAACCACATGGAAACCAACATACCCTTTAAACCTTACTATGGAGACGGCCGTGTTCTATATGGATGCGACTACGAGTAGTAAGTGACCACGATTCGTAGAGTTGTTCGTCGACTCACGCATGCAATAGCTGTGAAAACATTGTTCTCTGGCGTGGACATTTCACTGCCACCGAGGATACGAAGTCGGTTAATCTATCTATCAACGGTGGTGAAGGTTCGTCCCAGATCTTCCCAGGTCGAAGATAGTTTTTATGAACGCCCATTAATTAGCCTTCGCTGCGAGTGTTTGGGTGAATGATGTCTTCTTGAATACTTCGTATGGAAAGTAAGTTACATGGTCTGTTGTAATGATGCACTGACGATACAACCCATCAAGCTCGACCAACAATCAAAATATCTTGGAAGAAACGGACGAAAAGTTTTACTTCCCACCTGGCTCCCTTCGCTACGACGAGGACAATGTTATCACCATTCTTCAAGTTAGTCGTATCTCATAGTTTACGACGCGTTCACTTATAACTTGATTAGGACAACATGGGCCTGAACGAAAACGGAGGTCAGTTTGTCATGGTTCGGCTGTTTCAATCAGTTAATGGAATATTTTAGCGTTCGTCGTTGATGAAGAAAAGTCGCCTCGAGGAGTTCGCGGGTTCATGCTCAACACTGGCGACTTTGGCAAGTGGAAAGTGCAAGGCAAGGTCGGAGGTTATATCAAGTCAGTTTCACATTCAAGCGCGTTTGGGATTCCTTTTTGATGTTTAGCTCAGCTACCCAGACAAAGTTAGAGGTATTCTCAATGAAGGTGGCTTGTACGGCGAGCGGTTGGGCTGGCATCTTCCTGGGTATGATACTTCGTTATGGGAGGCGAGGGATCTCTCGGAAGGTCTTCCCGATGCTAGTGCGGGAGTAGGATTTTTCGTGACTACGTTTGACCTCAACATCTCGGAGGAGCTCGATGTCCCCATTTCTTTCACCTTCGATCAATCTTTCCAGCCTTACCGTGCTCAGTTGTACGTGAATGGGTGGATGATGGGGAAGAGGGTAGCGAACCTCGGGTGAGTACGCTTTCAAAGATTGAGGCTCGGATGGATGGTTCATGTGAAACGCTTTTAGACCGCAGTACAAATTCCCCGTACATCAAGGTATTCTCAACTATAAGGGTGTTAAGTGCGTCGATATTTTTCCTTCCACCTTGAATTGTCTTGACGATTCGCCAGCACTGTTGCGGTGGCTTTGTGGGCGATGGAATCCACTCAAGTTTTGCCGACTCTGGAATTGACGATCGATGGCACGTATGAAGGAGGTGTTGGTGGCATTGAGTTGAATAACCCGGGTTGGTCAGCGGCGGGTAGGGAGTGAGGCAATGTACCCGAATGTTAGAGCTGGTCGTCGAATAACCAAATCTGATGAATCTTCTATTATGCCTTCAGATCAGTTTGCCAAGAGTCCGTTCATGAAATAAATAGCCTTTCTTGAACTTGAATTCCTTTAGCCTTTAAAGCCCGAAAATTGCCATTGAGCGGTCCTCTTGATGCCCTTCTGCGCGAACCATCACCTGTGCGGCCAATCTGATAGTGCCCCTCATGAAAATCGCTGTCGTCGGTTCTGGCGTTTCTGGTCTTGCAGCAACATGGGTAAGCTAAGGTATCCTATACATCGTCGGTCAACTTCATCTGTTCGTCGCGTTCATAGCTCCTGAACGAGCACAGCGACCACGAAGTTCACTTGTTCGAAGCAGATGACCGCGCCGGCGGGCACGCAAACACGGTGAATTGTCAAGCTGGTGGAGAGGACGTTTATGTGGACGCGTAAGACCCGACCCGCATAGCTTGCCTTTCGACTCACGTGTTTTTCTTTCTAGTGGCTTCGTAAGTCATCCAGCATGAAAGCCTGGACGTAGAAACATCCACGTTACTTGGAACTAGGTCGCCTTCAGCCCCACTACATATCCAAATTTCTTTCGTTTCCTAAGCCGTTGTTCGGATATTACCCTCCTCCCGGCGCAGATGACGTTCAGCGTATCCAGAGATGATGGTGTGTTCGAATGGACAGGCTGTTGTCCTGTGGGGGTATTCTGTCAACCATCACGTCTGCTAGACCCGAGCATGTGGAGGTTACTCTACGACATCCTGCGGTTCAACGCGTGTGCTCGGGAGCTCGTGGTCAACAAGGACGACTACTTTGAGAATTGTTCTGTCGTGGAGTATCTCACTCGAGAGCGGTACTCGGATACTTTTCGCGATGACTATTTGATCGTGAGGTTTCCATCCTGGCCCACATATGTTTCTGATTCGTGCCTCCCCAGCCGATGGTCGCTGCTATTTGGAGTACACCTCCTGACGAGTGTCTGATGGAGATTCCAATCCAGACATTAGTGCGTCTCTTTCTACGTTTTGGTCTCTTCTGCTGATCTCGCGTATTTAGGTGAGATTCATGAGCCATCATCATCAACTTCAGATTACGGGGAAGCCTGCCTGGTTCACTATCGAGGGCGGAAGGTATGTATGCATCCGAATTTCCGTTCCCTCAAACATCAAGTCACGTTCGTCGTTCTAGTCATCAGTATGTCAATGCCATCTTGGAGAAGCTCCCAAAGAGCCAGTTGCACTTGGCGACCCCGATTGAATCTGTTGGAGATGCGCCTGACGGCACTGTTCAGGTCACGACTGCAGATGGCCGCTCGCTCAACTTCGATCGCGTGATCATGGCTTGCCATTCGGATACGACTCTCGAGCTACTCAGGGCAGGGTCTGGGATGACCGCGGCGGAAGAAAGGATCTTAAGCCGTTTCACATGGAACAGGAACAAGGTGGTCTTGCACAGCGATGTCACCGTGAGTCCATCGCCCCGGGTTCTTTAGTGTCATCACAGAGACTTGGGTCTTTCCAACAGTTCATGCCAAAATGCCGAACCGCTTGGTCGTCCTGGAACTATTTGACATCTTCCGTGGTCGGACAAGAAGACGCATACAAAGCCAATGTAAACAGAGTGTCGTTGTAAGCCTCGATTATCTCCTAGGGCCACATCAGATGTATTTTGACGGAAACACGCCGCCCACAGGACGTGTACGATTCTCGTACCACCCACCGCGATCAAACCACTCATGTTTGTTTGCACCCACAGATAATATGAACCTCTTACAGCATTTGCCGGCGAGCAAACACGGACTACTCCTCATGACCCTGAATCCCCCTGCGGAACCCGCCAGCGGCACCGTTTCAGCGCGATTCCACTACGACCACCCTGTGCTGAACGCGGCGGTAAGCACCCCCATTTTCATACGCCCATTTGGTAAAGCCTCAAACGCGTAACGCTTCAAACGCCGTCGCTTCTGATTCGCACCATCATCGTACTTCATATTGCTCAGTGCTCATGCATTTTGTTACTTTTTTTGATCTTCCCTCGATTTCTAACTTTGTCCGGTCATGTATGTATAGGCCCTCGCATCGATGAGAGAAATGAGCAAGATTCAGGGGCACAGAGGGATCTTGTACGCGGGCGCGTGGCTTGGGTATGGCTTGCACGAAGACGGGTTCACGTCTGGGTTGCGTGCCGTCGCGCATCACGTTGACGGCGTCGGACTTCCGTTCGAAATCGTGTCGGCGGATCGACCGGTTGAAGCCGTCTATGTGGCGCGCGTGTTTGACTTGCTGGAGCGGAGCGGCGGACGGGACGTGCTTGGCAAGATATTGACGTTCATCCTTGCGTTGTTTGCGAGACTCATCATGGTGGGGAATCTCGCGCATGGAAGGGGTACGAGGTAAAAAGTCGTTTATGACTACATACGAGGTAAAGCCCTATGCAGATGAGGAGATACAAAGATGGGAGAGCATGAGGTAAAAGGCTAGGGGTCAGTGCGCCAAAAAAAATATATCTTGTTCGCTGAACGCAAGGAAGTCTATAGACACAGTGTCATTAAAAGGAGAATCAATGCAGGGGAAGGGATGATAGGAGGCGTAAATGATATATGGATCATAAGCTCGCGCGTCTGCAGGCGACGAAAATACAGATCAACGTTTCGCAGGAAGCTCAAAAGTAACTCGGCCTCGCGCAGACTCGGGGTCTTCGTCCACAGGGGAGTCGTCTACCTGGTTGCTCGACAACCAAGGTTCGTTTTGTAACATGCCGCTGCGCGGCGTGCTCGTGCCTGACCATTGTTCGTCCGCGAACCGGATGGAACGGGAAGGGGACGCGTCGCGAGAGTGCTGGGCCAGTCTGAGCGATTCAAGCCGTCGGTGTTGGATAATGATGGAAGGACGGGGCGAGAGACTGCTGCTCTTCCGCGCGTGATGTGTGCTTCTACCGCGTCGGTCGATGTCCTCGGGTACGTCTGGACTCCGTTCCGGCTCATTCGCCACAGGGGGTGGCGGTGGCGGCGTGTCCGAGGAAGACGCGCGGACAGGAGGGAAAGAACGGCTTTGCTCACTCGTCGACGATCGCCGACGGCCTTTCTTGTTCAGCCCAGCGCTGCCAGTCTTGCCCTTGCCCGACCTGACACGCTTCTTGCGCTCGCTAGGCGCACGTGCCGCGGAGGAACTGCTGATTGTATTTTCCCCACTGTCTTCGGAGGCCCACTCTTCTTCGTCGTTTTGTTCCGTCTCTGCATGCGTCACAGTGATGGCTTCTTCAGTTGATCCTCCAGTGGGCCTGGGAGCCTTCTGTGGTCCAGCTTCAGCAGGGCAAACACCGAGTTCGACGTCCTCCCCAGCCTGTTCCGCACTTTTCGGGGTGCCGTCGGAAGAGTGGCAGAGATGATGAATGTAGGATCGGGCTGTTCGCAAAGGGCTGTGTGCAGGACTAGGAGAACTCTCCCGTCTATACGCGTGTCGAATAACTTCAACCTCGACCTAGCATGGCAGATCAGCACGCGCATCGCGAAATCCGAGCGGAAAGCCTCACCTCCTCTCCAGGTCCTGCCCGCCGCTCGATGATCTTGTCCGAACCCTCTCTCCACTCCATCACGGACTCAGTTCCATCGGGAGGTGTTTGCTCCGTGCCCTCCTCGCTACCCTTGAACGCGTCTTCGATCTTTGAGCTACCATCCTCGTGCGCACCCTTGAGCTCAGTGCTCCCGCGCCTGCTCTCCAGGATCGTCTTTTCTTCCTCGGTGAGTCCGGCCCGACCGTTTTCCATCGCGTTGGCGTTGTGATCCCGATTGATGACGATATCCTCGCCACGCGTGATGTGTCGCGTGTGAGTTGCCCAATCAGGAAGAGATGCATGACGGGACCACGTCCGCGAGGAAGCGGAATGTACACGACGTCCGAGAGAAAAGAATGGGATGGAGAGCCCATGTATCAGAACGCTGCAAAGCACGATGAAGGCAACAATGGGTTGGATCGTAGATGCGAGGAACTCTGCCTGATTTGTGGGTGGACTGGAGGGTTCGGGGAGGTATTCAACCGCAAAAGTGGATATATATATAGCCCCTGAACGTGGCAGTCAGTGTGATCCGGAGAGAAACGCGACGCGTGGTTGACTCACCGATACCAACCGGTCCGAAATGACCGCTGAAAAGTGCCTCCCGGAAAGTCTTGACGTCGGGTATAAACTTGTACAGGGCTATCATGATGGGGAGTCGCTTGAGCAACAGTACGAGGAAAGCGATTCCGATAAGGCGGCCGACGCTCAGTGTCAAAGTTTCGTTGCTGAAGCTATCAAAGGGCATCCATGCACCTACGTACACGAATGAAGCAACGTTGAACAGCAAATCTATTACTGAACTGAACACCGCTTCCTCTGTCTGACGGTTAAAGAAACCGTCCCATGCGAAGGCCGTCCCGCAACAAAAAGCGGCGAGAAGGTCGTCGGAACCGAGTATCGTCATGATGCCGATGGTAAGGAACGCCAGCGAGACGTACTGCGCAACGTATGACTGACGATCAATCAAGTCATTGCGTTCGCAAAACTTCATGAGATGGCGGAATCCAAAACCCAAGACTGATCCAAAGACTATGCTGAGGACAATGTCGACTGCATGATTCCGTGAGCATATATTCAAAGATGAAGGGAGAGGACTGACAAAGCCAAAGATACAAGAACCAGTCTGCAACCGCATGGCCAGGCGTGGAATCCAAGACGAGGTAAAGGGCAAGGAAGAGGAATGGATACGCGGCACCGTCGTTGCAACCACACTCTGCAGACAGTAGTCGGCGGATGTGCGCAGGCACGTGCTTGTCTGCATACTTTCCACCCACTACGGCTGCGGCAAGAATAGGGTCGGTGGGGGTTAAACACGCGCCAACGGCAAGACTAGAAAGGAAGTCGAGACCGGGAATGAAGGCATAAATTAAGCCTGCGGATACGAACCATCCCTGTTGAGGTTCGCTTGAGGAATTGAATGATAGCCGAGGTAGACACGACGCACCCAAGCCATAACAGGACCGAGCAGAAAGAGTAAGCTTTTCCAATGGCGGGCGACGTAGGCCTTTGGAAGCTCGACGCCGATGGCAAACACACCGATAGCGAGGACGACGCGGGTAAACTCGAGAGTAACGGTATTTGATACTTGCTCGTTACCATTAGCCCAACTGCGAGGATCGAATATTCCAGCACCATAGGGTCCTGAGTTGTGTAAACGATCACCAAAAATTTGAAGACAAAGAATACACTTGCCTATAATGACACCGAAGAGGAAGGCCCAACAGGCTTCGCCGATGTACAACTGCAACGGCGGTAAGCATCGTACATGGATGACATTTGCCGAGACGCACCTTTTCGCGAATAAACAGTGAAAACATGCCAAACTGAGCGGAACGAGTGCATTCATTTCAAATCGAACTCAAAGGCAATGAACTCACCAGTACAATAAAACCGCCCAGACACGCATAAGCGATATGGGGAATTGTTGGACTAAGCTATTCGAAGCTAAGTGCGTCGAAGACGATAAGAGTGGCTCATTTCGGCTCACCGGATGAAATATCATGACGTCGCTGAGAGCTCCGGTGGGCCAGGTCCTGTGTTTTTAAGGCGAGCCGTGGCCGACGTAGACGACTTGCAGAGTCCGAGGCGTGTCGTGTGATCGTTGTCGTTGTCGAAGAACGAAAAGTGGTCGGCCGAGGGGCTTGTCAAATAATGAAATTACGTCAGCACGTGAAGAAGGGGGATGAGGGTGAAGAGCTCGGTGACAAGCCATGGAATTATATACGGGCGGGACTTGATATTGAATATTCCAAGACTTGACACGTTTTCGTTGCGGAGTTGTACCCCGGAGCGGCAAGAATTCCGCTGTGCGACGTGGTACTCGAAAAGGGTGTCTATACCGCCGCAGCGTCCGCGAGAGTCCCTATTAGTGCAGCTCGCGCTCCCACACCCTGGATAAGCATTCATTCGAGGCAATTCGAGGCCAGCATCGAGGCCTTTTGAGCTCCACCCTTAGTAACCCCACCGCGTAAAAACATGTAACCGGCCAGCTTGGCATGATAATCTCAGGCACACCCGCCACCGAACAAGCGCCCAACCACCAAATTCCGATAGTTCAACGAAGAAGTTGGAGCAGATCGTCGAGCAGGTCAACGTCAATGTAAGGCCGGAAATGGTGCTCATTGTGACCCATCGAGCGGTGGATCCCCGGTATTCCGCAACGAATCTCTCTCCAGAACGCAACGACTGATATCAGATCATGATCCGCTTGGGCACGTCATCCTATTACGTCTTCGCTTGAACCTCTCTTTTTTTAAACGTCACATTGTAGTTATTGTATGTAACCACTTGCAACTTAGTCGTGGGTCACCAGTTTCACTCATGTGTAGCTCCTCGCAATACTAAACGTTTCGTCCTTATGTCGACCACCCTTTTGTCCATCACGATAGAACGACTAGATGGCGTCAGAGGGCGGACGAGCCCCTCTCCACCTTGATCCCCATGCATTGTCCACCAGCTAACCTAGACATCATCCATCAAAACGCCCACCTAATGAACAGCGTGTTTAGTGCATTTCCTTGTCAATCACCTTATCATATTCCTGAATGGATTCTTTCCTGCCGAAAAAGACAACCCACAAAACAAAATTCATTCCACTTATCAGCACATGGATGCATCGTGCAGCACTTCTGTCTCAAAGAATCCCGTACAATTTCAATTCAAGGCCGATGATACGGACGGGGTTGATACGTAGTTTCGAGCGGTTTCTGTGCCAGCCACTTTTGTATGAGCACCTGCGCCTCCAAGGGCTTGTCCATGGGAACCTGACCCCTCGTGAGTACATGTCGAAACTCGAGACGATGAACCCACCATATGTCCAGCCTCGTTGACAGTGGCAAACGTCAGTCCGTTTGCGCTTCTGGTCTTGCCCACCACACGTCCATCGATCAGCCAATTTGTCAGTGGGTGACTCGCAAACGCCTCTTGGCCGCTCCAAGGCATCTTCAGAGTCCAAATCTCGTTGCTAATCCAGTTACAAATCCAGTCGTGTGTTCCGGCGTACACTAACACGCGTATGCCGCGTTCGAGGAGTTGAGAGACATGGGTATACGTTTCGTGGTATACGTCCAACGCCGTGGTAAAGGCGTGACTAACAGTGCCGTTGCAGATGACGAAACCAGTAGGGACAGCTGAGTCAACGCCGAGCAGCTTACGAGTGGAGTCAAGGGAAAGGTAATCGATCATGTGTCTGAAACGTGGTCAGCACAAATTATTCCGTGTTCACCGGCGCGTTTCCTTACTGCATAACAGGGTAGCATTGAACGCTTGGGTTACCCTCACACTTTTTGGTAATATCCCATGGGTTCAGTCCTAGTTATCGACGATCAGCAGTCTAAAAACATGGTCCAGTGTTCGGCGAGATGTACCAGAACGTTGAAGCAGCGGGAAATACAGTTCGTTGTGACAAAAGTCACTAGCTGCACGACAACCGGGGGCATCAAACGCATTGATGCACCATTCCAGAATCCATTTTTGGCACAGGGGCAGCTGTACCTAATATCAGTCGCCAAAACTCTCCCACAATGATGTCTCTTACAGCCCTCTTCATCTTCAAGCACGTACTTTTCGATGCTTAAATCTGACGTCCCGCACAAGGACGTACTCGGCTCACCTGATGCTCGAAACTGGAGGCGATACGGAAGCAGTCGTACACTGCATCTCCACGTATGACGGGTACATGGAAAAGAAATCAATCACACCGTTTCCTAGCCACTCACGTCGGTCAGTCATATCGAAAGCAGAATTCCAACACACCGATCATGACGGATTGCAAATTAATAGGCGTAAATCCAGCCTTGGCCATCTTGGCATTCTGATCGTACACTTGCGCTGCAAAGACGGGGAGGTAACGACCCTGACAAGCGTTCACGGTTGATTCAGCCGAAAAGATGGTTGGTACGGACTTACGTACCCCATACGATTCGCTCGCCATATGCAAGGCACGACCCTTGAACTGACTAAAATGCTCAAAGAAGATGCCTATGAAAGCGGCAACGTCTTTGGCAGCCTCGTCGGTCGTACTCTGTCACGTCGTTAGCCGTGCAAGACGCCCGCATTCAACCACTGGCAAACACGCCACATACCACGCCCTCGCCGTAATCCGCATACGAAAACCCAACGCCGATGGGCTGATCGACCCAGAACATGCTTGCATTGGCCGTCCACGAATATGGGTTATACACAGGGCCACCCGGTTGACGAGTCGTGCAGGGACCGTTTTCCATGAAGAGACCCATGCTAGAGGCGCAGCCAGGACCTATATCCGAACCGTTGTGCAACAACTTCCTATGCGCGTCAAGGACTGAGACATACCACCATTCGTCCAGAAGATGACGTCGTCCGTAGCAGGATCGTTGCGGCTCTCAAAAAAGTAAAAGAAAAGGTGTCTTGCTTGAATGTCAATGTAACCTGTATATGCACTACACAACGTGATCTCGGAAGAACGACTCGTGCGCAGCCTAGAGGTAGACTCACGTCGAATCCTTATCGCACTCAAACACCGTCTTCTTTATCCTAACGCTGTAGCCGGGGAACGACGGGTGATCGAGGGTGGTGAACGCCTCCGCTGAGAGGGCACCCAGGTCTTCCACTGGTGTAAATAATCCGTCGTCATACGGCGCAGCATACGCAGCTTGAGCGTAAGGGTCTGCAGCAGGACGTTCCAGACCCAACACTGACTGCGAAGACGCGTGACCGAGAACGTGAATCGCCAGAGACAGCAAACTGAACGAGCTGAGAAACATGGCTAGTCTCTTCGAGCAGTCCCGTTCGTTGCTTACTCGGGTAGCGAACATCGAGCGAATACACCATCAATGAAATATTGAGATTCGTGGCTTCTCCCCGTTTTATGTCCATTACGTGTTAGTCGGGACAAGTTCGTTGATCTGGGCAGTGGGAACGTTAGTTTTGGTTTCGCCAGGTCGGAGCACATGTCGCAGTGTTGCACTGTAACAACTAGAGTAGGATAGCACACAGTACACAGTAGCACTGCTACAGTCTTAGTCTATCTATATCAGAGACTGCACTGTCAGTCTAGACCCAACTTCGAGGCTGGCAAGTGAAGTCTTTGATAAGACGGATACTTGGAGATCATACAGGTGTCTGCTTCTGGTACTTAGCGTATTCCTTGCTTAGGACTTGCGGCGGGCCTCAAAGTTCCTCCTTTGCCAACCACTTCTGTACGAGCGCCAGCGCCTCCTTGGGTTTATCATACGGAACCTACAAACATTCTTGTCAACACCACGGGCCCCAAGTAACGAGCAGCAGACTACACACTCACCATATGTCCAGCCCCATCGACAGTAGCAAACGTCAGCCCATTAGCGCTCCTCGTCTTACCGACCACCTTCCCATCAATTTCCCATTCTCTCAATGGCTGGCTTATGAACGCCTCCTGGCCAGTCCAGGACATCTTGAGCGTCCAACGCTCGTTTCCGATCCAATTACAGGACCAGTCGTACGTCCCGACATAGACGAGTGCGCGTACGCCACGTTCGAGGAGTTGAGCAATGTGGGTGTACGTCTCATGGAACGAGTCCTGAGTGCGGTTGAACGCATAGAGGACATCGTAGTTGCAGAGGTCGAACTTTGAAGTACTATCCTATCCAGTAACTTCGGCACTCCCAACAACTTCGGCAGTCACAAAAAGTCACATCAGGTCACATTTAGTCACGCGTGCCAAAGTCAAACTCAGCTCGGCATATTAGAGTTGGGACTGTGAGACTCAGACCATTGACATGGTATTCAGTATTAGATGGTAGCCATACATGTCCTGAGTATTAGGTGGTGCATGTAGATAACAATGGATAACTGCCTGCACTTGTGACGACACACATCTTGAGCCTTTGCAACTGCCCAAATTGACAGGTAAGGGCCACCTGCAAGGCCTCCTATTGCAGCCTGACTCATAAGTCGAGTCTTAGGTTGCACAATGCTTCCTAGACTGCTGGCTACTTCAACTGCTTGACCTGCGAAGCCGAAGCAGCCTGTTAGCCTAGGCTCAGTACAGCCGCGGCAACCCTCGGCAATTTGAGCAAACTTCAAGCTCCGTTTCGGCACCATTCGGCAGGTGACACGAGGGCGAAACCAGTGTGACAACCAGCATTTGAGCTATCGAGCTCATTTCTGCCTCAATTTCACTCGTTCAAGTTTGCAGTAACTCAAATTATGCTATAGATAGTGTCTATGTGTAGGGACAGTGTGGAATGACATGTTTTGAGAGACTGCCGAAGTTGTTGGGAGTGCTGAAGTTACTGGATAGTAGATGGGTCGATGCCGAGTAGTGTGCGAGTGGAGGGTAGGTCAAGGTAGTTCTTGATGTTTCTAGAACCAGGTCATGTGAGCGTATCGCCAAGGTCACATGATTGCCTACTTCATAACAGGATAACAGAGGCTATCGAGATCCTCGCATTTCTTGCTAATGTCATATGGGTTTAGCCCTGTGGATATAGGTCAGGATTGATCATCGTCATCGAAGTTTTGAGCGTACCAAGAGTAAGGAATAAGTAAGCGAGTTCGTTAAGACAAAAGTCTTGAGCTGCACCGCAACTCAATGCATCGTACTGGTTGATACATGACTCGAGAGTCCATTTCTGGCACCGAGGCAGCTGTATTCAACATCAGCAAACGATCCCTTCTTGTACACGTGATGGTAATAATAAAAAGCTCACAGTCTGCTTCATCCGCACACACGAACTATATCATCTTTGAGTACAGAGAAATATTCCGCAAGGTTTGGTCGAACTTACCTGATGCTCGCAACGGGAGGTACCGAAGCGGCCGTGCATTGAATGTCGACGTGCCCCGAACTCATGGTGTGAAAATCAACTACACCATTTCCTGAACAATACTTGGTTTATCAGCCATACCGAGGCTCAGCCAAACTTCTATGTACCGATCATGATGGACTGCAAGTTAATGGACGTCAACCCTGCCTCGGCCATCCTGGCATTCTGGTCGTACACCTCGGCCGCAAAGACGGGGATATAACGGCCCTTGCAAGACATTTCGTTTGCTTTCTCCGAGAACATAGTTTATGTGTACTTACACCGTAAGATTCGCCCGCCATATGGAAGGCACGACCCTTGAATTGACTGAAGTTCTCAAAGAAGATGCCCACGAAAGCCGCGATGTCCTTGGCAGCCTCTTCGGTCGTACTCTGTCAAGCTGTTAGACGTGCAGGGCTCCACGTCAACCGAACATACGACGCACCACAGTTTCCCCGTAATCCGCATATGAAAAACCGACGCCGATGGGTTGATCCACAAAGAATATGTTTGCATTGGTGTTCCACGCTTCGGGGTGATAGGTCGTCCCATTCCCAGAAAGGGCTCTGCAGGGACCGAGCTCCATGAAAAGACCCACACTAGAAGAGCATCCTGGACCTGTCCAAATTGTTATGCGATATAGTAACTTGCGGCGAAGACTGGACTTACCACCGTTGGTCCAGTAAATGACATCGTCCGTCGCAGGGTCATTGCGACTCTCGAAAAAGTAGAAAAACATGTGTCGAGCTTCGATGTCGATGTAACCCGTGTAAGAGCTAGAATGTACGTCAACGTTCAAGTTGGAATGATCAGAAATTGCAACTGACTTTACAGTACCGTCACAAAAATTGGTTTTTTTAATCCTGACACTGTAGTTGGGGAAGTAAGGGTGGTCCAAGGTGGTGAAGCTGTCGACCGAGAGAGCGCTCAGGTGTTCAACTGGTGTGAACAACCCATCGTCATACGGTGCAGATTGTGCATAGGTCTTTGGATAGCCAGGTTGTTTCAAGCCCAATACTGACTGGGACAGCGCGTAGCTGGACACGGCCAGCGACAGCAGACCAAGCCCGGTAAGAAAATGCATGTTGCCACCAGAGAGACATACCGGATTACACCTGCTATTTCAAATTCTCGCGAGAAAGGTTACCGCGGCTGTAAGTTATCTTGATTCTTCTCCCGGCCCGGCGGGCTCTCCGGCGAGTGTTCGGTTTACCATACTCTTTCTTCCTGGACCCAATTTGGTCTAGGTCTGTCATTTTTTGGGGGGTCAGCCGCCATTACCGGGCCGAGCGGTCCGTATCTTCCCCATTGCTGTGAGTCCCTAATTTTCGTTCGCCTCCATGCCTTTTCTGTTGGAATCCGCAATCACGCGCGCAGCCACGTCGCCATCGGACCGACGAAATCACCGACGCGCACATGCTGCGCGTCCGTTACATTCCTCGCGTACGTTCTACATTGTACAAGTACATTACCCGCTCCGCGTATTTCATTTTTGTTCT
>JBBPMO010000930.1:0-14515 GCA_038090315.1 Xanthoconium stramineum | reverse complement strand
CAAAACTTGTGGATACACGACAGCGTGACTACTACAGACTAAAATACTATGTTATTTTCTTGCCGGCCTCCGTGACCCGCTTCTTCAGCCAGCTGTGTCGTACCTCGGCCATGTTATTGGCTGAAGCAAGGACAACGTATGCATCGACAGCATCATCATTCAACCCAAAAAGATCAAACAGCGTGACTAATTCTTTGGATGAGAGAAAATCCAAATCCAGCCGCAAAAGCAGCGACCTTGCTTTCTTCTTCTGCTTGACAGCGTCTGATATAGTGTCCAATGGTGCGGGCCCAGGTGCCGTTGGTCATGAAAACCTAGCTTGAAACGTGCGCATGAAATCTGTGTTGGTTTGGAAGGTACTTTGAAGCGAGTTGATGTCATCATGAAGCCATCAGTAAACCCCTTGTTTTCCCACAGTGCTGACAGTCACTACAGACGTGTGACAGCATCTTACAGCATGACAGCTCGGCAGTGTCACAAGTTGACAAGCGACCCCAACTCGACAGTACGCACCAGGCACACAACGCCACGATTTCCGGCTAGTCCACTCGATCACAGCGCCGTATGGTCTCGCAGCGGCACACACTTACAACCCACAGTAGTGTACAGTATCACAGAATACAATTTTTTGAGGGGGCATCAAACGAACAATGGATTACAATGGAAGACACAGATCCACAGCTATGTGACAAACGAAAGGAACAACAATGAAGTACGACTACAATCATGACATCCACTGTTTACACCTCACTCCTCAACGTGACCTGAGCATAGTGAGGGTGAGGATGTAACGCACTTTTTAAACACATGGCACATACCGGCATCATGATCAGTGCTCGAGGTTGAGTCCTGGCGGCGATGTTTTGGGAGGGAAGAAGTTTGACAAAGGATGCCTCTGTTCATCCGAATGGAATTACGGATTGACCCAAGCTGAGAATCGGCAATATTACACCTCCTCTGCATCTCCCTGACACGACACTTGTAGAGTTTGCTGAGGGCCGCACTCTCATCTAGCTGTGCTTGTGCCAACTCCTTCTCGCAACGGCGAATGGCAGATTGAGCTCGTGCAGCCTTGAGGAGTAGCAGCGCATCTTGGGCTTTGAATTCTTCAAGCTTGGAGTCAAAGCCGTCTGATGCATCTGCATCAGGCTACAGGATAAGTAAGTTATAGGGTAATTGTCATACTAGGCGTAGTAGAACATACATTCAACTGCTTCCCTAATATGCTGAGCTCCAGCCCAGCACCACTCATTGGTTCAGGTGTCTGCGGAATGAAAGTGTGGATAGGTGTTCCAATTCCACCAAGGGAAGAGTGGGCCGCGAGAGACGAGGGTGTACGAAAGGCTCCGACAGCTGATGGCGTACCCTTCCAGTTCGTTGGCAAGCCTCGTCCACGAAGGGCTAGCGCTGGTCGACTGGCTGATAGCAAAGATACAGATGCGTCGGTGCCAGGCGTGGCAGGGACCACACTCATGATGGACTGGGAAGCGAGCGAGGTTGTATTGGCAGTGAGAGGCAGAGATGACAATACAGAGAGTGTGTTGTTACTTGAATTTTGGTCGTCAGCGAAAGTCTCCGACGGCGAATCCTGGACCTCTTGGTCAGAACTGACAGACATTGCCAAGGCCTAGGGTTGTGGCGAGGAGGGAAAAGCGAGTGCACGAAGAAATTCAACACTTACTATTTTCTGCGTGGGTGACTTGACATACAGAGATGAAGTGTACAGGCGCAATATGTAATACTTACAGTCATAGTCGTGTCTAAGCCGTAGTTGTACAAAACAAAATACAAAAACTGCAGTCATTGTCCCTATCAACCACTGGTCACCCTCCGTTTCGTTTCGAGGCGAATCACAATGCCCGCATCCGCGTCCATGTCCGCGAATTGAAGACTCAGATGTCGTGTGTCCTGAGGAAACAATCGCTGAGCTGGTGACTGAGAAATCCAGGATCTCGTGACCATCGATGTAGAAGGCAAGGTCGACCTGCAAAGTCGGGTCAGCACCGTCAGGATGTCTGCTTAGGGTTAGGAAGGAGAACCTGATGGGGGAATGAGTGGGCAGCAATCGCACATCCAAATTGAGAATTACAAGGAGTTAGAACGGAAGGTCGGTGAGAGAATGCCTGTGCGTACAGGGAATCCCAACATGGAGGAGGTGAGGATGAGTTGAATGTGGCGACAAGGACCCTCGTTTTTGAAACCAGGGGTCATCGGGGACGTTGACGATGGTTATGACGGTGAAGGCATGTCGGGGGCAGTGGGTGGAATCGGCGAGAGAACACCTGTGCAAACGGGGGATCCCAACATGAGGAGGCGAGAGGATGAGATCAGAGCTGACAGAATGCGGCAGTGAGAACCCGTTTTCGAAACTGAGAATAATCGGGGACATTGACAATGAGTACGACAGTGAAGGCATGTCGGGGGTAGTGGATGGAGTCAGCGAGGGAACGCCTGTACAGGGATCTTAGCACGGAGAGGTGGAAGGACGAGGTCAGAGTTGACAGAATGTGCCAGTAGTGGCGATGACTGTACATTTTTAATTACCAATTGTACATACCTAGCGATAAGCCAGGGCCCGAACAAAGGCCGCACTGACTCAGTGCACTTTTCTTCCTTCGCAATGTGAGCCTCTTTCCTATTGACAACTCACGGTCGGGTATTGTTTCACCGTTCCCAGTGGTTGCAGTCCATGCCGATCTGTCCTAAATGTTTCAAGTGTTTCAAGACCGAGAAGGCGGTTACCTATCACCGAGCACAACCTCGCTCCGCCTGTAATGCTTTCGACTGGAACACAGAGCTAATCTCTGTTTCAGTTGATCCTCCACCTGCGGAACACAGCGCACCAGAAGATGATTTAGACAATTCAGATAGTGGCGACGACATACCATTTCCTGATGATGCCGACTTTCAAGCCAGTCTTGACCCGATGGCAGATCCTGGAGATCCTGACTTCCACCATGATCCAGAAGACAATCCACGCCGTCTCTCCCCTCCCGTTCCTGCGCCGGATGGTGTAGATTCCCTTGGAAGAGTTATCGATGAGTTTCCAGGCGCCGGCAGTATTTTCGAGCCGGGAGAGACGTTTCTCTCTCGGTTCGATTCTGATACATATGCCTCCCGCCGAGCAGATAACCTTTACTACCCCTTTAAAGATATTGAGGACTGGCAAATGGCCAACTTCTTGATCACAAGACGTCTTAGCATGAGTGCTCTCGATGAATTCCTTTCCCTGCCTGCGGTAAGTACAGTTCCTTAAACTTATACTACCCGCTAAGCTTGGCATTTATACAGACAAAGAAGATGGGGCTTTCCTTTAAGACGGCGAAAGATCTACGTTCATGGGTCGAACTCCTCCCCTCGGCTCCGCGATGGAGCTTCCAACTCGTCCCTACCACGCATGAAACAAAAAAGCCTGTTCACCTTTATTTTCGTGACCCTCTCGAATGTGTTGAATCACTCTTCAACAATCCTTTTTTTGCAGACAAGATGGACTTCGCTCCATACCGTTTATTCACAACACCTGAGCGCGATGTGAGGGTGTTCACGGAATGGATGAGTAGCGATGGCGCATGGGAAATGCAGGTAAGAATAATTTTTGGTAACTATTCTATATGCTGATCATCACAGACGAAGATACCGGCTGGCACAACACTTTGCGGTGTCATCCTTTCATCGGATAAAACCAATATCACGAATATGTGTGGGGGGAAGGTCGCACACCCTCTGTTGATCAGTCTCGCGAACATCAAGATGAACGTGCGGAACAAGGGATCTTCGCATGCTTTCCTCCTCCTCGCCTTCATGCCAATCGCACAGTTCACCCACGCGAATCCCAGAATTCGTTCTGTTCTCAATGCTCGTCTTTTTCACCAGTGTCTCGACATCGTGCTGGAACCTCTCAAACAGGCAGCGTGTCTTGGTAGGATGATGTCGGATCCTACCGGAGGCGTATGGTACTGTTTCACTCATTTGGTGTCGCATATCATGGATACGCCAGAGGCACGTATGGTGGCAGGCATGCAAAGCAACACGTCCCCCGTCACAATGGCCATGTATAAAGAATATGGTGATCCTGACCATCATCCGCCTCGCACCGCCGAGATCACACTCAGCCAGTTGGAGTCTATCCTGGCCATGTGCGACGCTATCGATGTCACCGCGTTTGTTACGGCATCTGAGGTCTTTCAACTCATCGGCGTGTCTCACCCCTATTGGCGGAACTGGCTTCGCGCTCAGCCTTCCGAATTCCTTACTCCCGAAGGCCTACATGAATGGCATCATGAATTCTTTGATCACGACGTTCGCTGGTGTACACAAGCCCTTGGTGCAGATGAGCTGGACTTTCAATTCTCTATCATTCCCCTGATCACCGGTCTGCGGCATTTTATCGACGGGATCACGAAACTGAAGCAAGTCGGTGGAAGGGCTCAAAGGGACATCCAACGCTACATTGTCGTCGCTATTGCCAGCGCAACTGTTCCTGAGGTTGTTATTGCAGTTCGCGCGCTCATGGAATTTCGATATCTGTCTCAGGCCATTGCCATTACGTCGACTACCTGCGACAAGATCAAGGCTGCTTTGCAAGAGTTTCATGCCCACAATGACGCCATCATCGACAATGGCTTTCATCGGGGCAGCAAAACAACATCGATCCTCAAACATTGGCATATCCTGAAGATCGAGCTGATGCAGAGTGTCGTTCCCAGTATCAGCCAGGTTGGCTCTTTGTTACAATGGTCAGCAGACACCACGGAGCATGCACACATCGAAGTTGTTAAGGACCCCGCCTCAACCACCAATAATCGCAACTATGATGCCCAAATCTGCCGGTGTCTCGATTGCCTTGAAAAGTGTCGTCTTTTCAACACCACAGTGACACTCCAGGCGCCTGCACAACCTGACGCAAGCGGTGAAGAACGCGAGGCTGATGCTGATGGTTACCAGGAAGACGCCGCGGAAGACCGTCGAAAAATGCTTGATGATATATGGGCCCCAGCACATCATGCCACTAACTTCTTCAATGTTGCTATTCGACTTTCCTCCTCTCCTCCTGGCTCTATTCCCACCCCCCTTCGTACCTTCATAGCTGGCTCTACGGCTATTCATCTCAATTACGACTCATCGCGCAGAAACATTCCCGTGGACGAAGTTGCTACAACCTTTGGGTTGCCCAACCTCCGTGGAGCGTTAGCCGACTATTTCCATCGCCAGCAAGACTCTCCCCAGAGCCTGCACACTTTTGGCGGTCAAAGAAGGTCTCCACCAGATGCCTATCTTCCATTCAACGCTCTCCACGTATGGTACAAGGTTCGTCTGCAACAGAAAATGTATCATGATCCATCGGTGGTCGCTTCCACTTTCACCATCAATGCTCATCCTCCAGACCGAAAATGGAAATATGGGCAGTATGATGCGGCAATTATGAACATAGACGATCGCTGGAAATGGCCATCAAGTGGTTTGCAAGGTATGCTTTTTCATCTGTATTACTGAATACATTAATCTGTTTGACACCGGGACTTCGATAGGCCATGCCATCGTCAACGTTCGCCTCATAATGTGTCCCGCCGCGCGCAAAGGCGGTGCTGACAGCCTGTGCTCTAAACATTTCCTGATGTATGCCCAACGCCTCGACATTGTTCCTCAGGGAAGCAATTCGGTCGAGCATACGACGGGTTTGCACGTACTCAAAAAGGCCACACGTGCATCTGGCTCCCCGCTTGGCGAAGTGTTTCCTGTCAATCAGTTGTGGTCATACACTCATATTGTTCTGCGCTTCGGTGAAAAGGCAGACGGGCGGCTTACTTCCACTAATTGCGTACATTATTCACAGTCGTTTTTCTTAAACAAATACTTTGATAAAGATTTCTTCTACGCTCTCACTTGCTGCTAATAGTTCTATCCTTTAGAATATCGTAATTACACTTGTATCACACGAGAGAATCCCATATCTGTCCCTATGAAGTTTCACTTGTGAGAAATAAGAATGACATCTTAGATTAGTAAACAACTTGTTTTCCGGGTCAACCACGTATACCTGCACATCGCCGACTTATTCGAGGTCATCGTTATAGCATGCTGAAAGTCCTTGCTAGCTTTTTCTTCTCTGAACTTCGAGAGAGGTTGACTCTTAATCTGGTGTACTCCCTCCAAATCAGCAGCTTCGGTGCGACGGCCTGGGTCCCAGTGTTATCACGCGCAACCATCTCTTCCTCAGGCCTCATGGACGACACAAAATCTCATGGTGGAAATGGAAAGAGCGAAAGAGATGTTGGGCAAGATAATCGCAGAATCGCTCGAGTGCGCCGAAGCACTGCAAGAGTGAAGGATACGTCAAGCTGAATTGTGGTTTTGCAATGGTTCGTCTTCCCAGTATCGATGTTCCTTTCCACTCTAGAAATCTTTTGGTAGGTGTTATGCCTCTCAAGACTTGTGAGTTTACTGACTTTGCTTGTGCTCTGCGACGCTGATGACACTTGTCAGACTTGTCAAAGAAGATCGACCCCCTCTGGGCAATGGAGGATACACAATGGCGAACAACACCACGACCACCTTTACAGCTCCTAACTCGAACGAATCCTACACCATCATTTTGGGCCACTTCAACCCTATCCATATTAACCCATACTTCTCGGACTTCGCGGAACCATCACTCATGGCATGTAGTCAAGTGCCACTACACGTCGCTATGTGGAGAACATTGTTGCTGAAAACATCCCGGGAGTTATCGCGTAAGTTTGCTCGTGGTTTTAGCTGCGTTTGTGCCTATACGTTCTTATAGATATGATATTTCCTCCGTCAGGATGATCCTCAAAGGTCACGCTTCGAATGGTCTGTCTCATGTACATCGCCCACCAGAATCGTTGGATCGATCTCAGTTCGCGCAACTTGGCCGATGATTGGCTGAGGTGGGTCGAGGAGCACTTCGCGGGCGTAGACGGTGGTCCTAAACTCAGTATCTTGCAAAGCTTCAAGGAGCTTGACAATCCTTCTACTTTCGTTGACGCGTTCTTCACAAAGTATTCCAAAGC
Organism: Xanthoconium stramineum; assembly: GCA_038090315.1. Taxonomy (NCBI): domain Eukaryota; kingdom Fungi; phylum Basidiomycota; class Agaricomycetes; order Boletales; family Boletaceae; genus Xanthoconium; species Xanthoconium stramineum. The sequence continues at coordinate 7,484 of JBBPMO010000930.1, read as the reverse complement.
GAGTCGCCAGCTTCTTGCTGCGGAGGATCGCGCCTATCTTCTCACCATCTCTTAGCGTCCTGGGCAGAAACCAGCGCTATTCACCCCCATTTTTGATGCCAATTTCGAGGTTTGGTTTAAAAGGTCAGCATCACGGAACACCGATGATTTCCCGCATCTAATGGTAGCTCCCCACAGGATTCTTTGTGGCTGCGGAGGATATCGAAGCTGTGTTTGGTCAGGATCCCCAGCGCATATGCATTTTGCAGGGTCATGTCGCTGCCAAACATTCAACACCTTGTTCCTGTGGCCGAGGATGTGGATATTTGAATGCGAAGAATCCTCCACCTCCATCGCCTACGAAGTCCCTGACGTCCTCCCCAAAACCTCGGAATGGTTTAAGGCCATTTCTGGCCTCGAGCTCAATTGGCTTAAAGCCCCTCTGACGTCTAAGACCGTTTGCCAAGGCCAGTCATACGTCAACGACCCGCTTCATCGAGCCCTCGCTCCACGGCATGGACAACGTGTTGTAGTAAATATTGACAAGGAGTCTCCGACTTTGGTAATGGTTTATGGCGCAACACATTCTTACGGTTCCCACAAATCTGATTTCAAAATGGTTGAGATCACTTACACAGCATCCTCCGGCTTGATTGACGTGACGTTCTTCGAGGATCGTCGAGATATCTCGGTCCCTCTGTCCTTCCAATTCAAACACGTCCAGAGTATGGGTTCTATGCCTATTCACGAAATATCCGAGGGGTGCAATGGCTGCATTAAAGACTTCTACTAGCGATTATGGTTTGGAGATGACCAGTCACATCCAGAACTTAACATCCGCGAGACATTCATTGGTCCGGAAGTCATAATATCCACAGGCGATGTTGAAACTTTTTGCAACATTGTTGGGAACCAGAACGAAGCATTCAAGACTGCGCGCACCGAAGCTGTCAAAGCTCCCATGGATTTTGCTATTGTGACGGGTTGGCAGGTAAGTTCCTCGGAAACTCAAAACTTGTTGCAAGATGGGAATGACACTCGGTCCAGGCTATCATGAGATCTGTATTTCCTGATGCGATTGACGGCGACCTGTTGAAGCTCGTCCATCTTTCGAATGGATTCCGTCTGGTTCCTGGTTCCAAGCCCTTGGAGGCGGGCAACGCATGCATCGCAGATGCTCATATCGCGTCTGTCAAAAATACAGATGCTGGCAAAGTTGTTCAAGTCAAAGGTCATGTCTTCCGTGATGGTCAGCCTATCATCGAGGTTGTGTCATCTTTCCTTTACCGTGGACGTTTTGACAACTATGAGAATACCTTCGAGACGGTGGATGAACCCGATTACGTCGTCCAGTTGGCCAATGATGCCGCCGTCGGTGTAGTCCAGTCCAAGGAATGGCTTTCATGGGAAGATGAGACGATTCCTCCCAGGGCTGGTATGACGCTTGGGTTCCGCGTACAACCACAGGTCACCTTCAAGGACAAGACTTCATATTGCCATGTTTGTGTTATCGGTGATGTGTACATGCGTGACCAGCTGAAGCGCCTGAAGAAGGTTGCCTCAGTTGAGTTTAACCAAGAGGGATGCCACGGGAATCCAGTGGTTGCTTATCTGCAGCGCCATGGTATTCCTGAGGGCCGCCTTACCCCTCTAGGAAACGAAGGATACACAATGTCGAACAACACCATGACAACATTTACAGCCCCTAACTCGAACGAATCCTACTCCACCATTTTGGGCGACTTCAACCCTATCCCATATTTCTCGGATTTCGCCGCTCTTCCCGGAACCATTATTCATGGCATGTGGTCAAGTGCCGCTACTCGTCGCTATGTGGGGAACATCGTAGCTGAAGGCAACCCGGATCGAGTTATCGCGTAAGTTAGCTCGTAGTTATAGCTGTGTTTGTGCTTATACACTCTTACAGATATTATGTTTCCTTTGTCAAGACGATTCTTCCTGGAGATGAATTGACAGTCAAGATACGTCATATGGGCATGGATCTGTACAACACCTCTCCTGCTGCTCATGCTGTTTGGGACGGTGCCGATGCTCACCTTCTTGCGGTGTACGGGTTCTCAATCATTGAGATCGTAAAGGATAATCCAAAGGAAAAAAACCATTCACCTCGGTGGTACCAAGGGTCAGAGGGTTCGCCGGCGTTACATGGATATGACCTACAATACCATGGACAAGGATGGCAACGTCAAAACACTCCCTCTTTTTGCTGACATCGATGTGCGAACTCCCAAGTACACCTTTAGCCATCCCAATGGTCTGCTTTTCGCTACACAGTTCACTCAAATTGCTTTGGTCGTGACCGAGAACGCTGCGTTTGAAGATATGCGCGCCAAAGGCTTTGTACAGACAAATTGTGCTTTTACTGGTCACTCACTTGGAGAGTATTACGCGCTTGCCTCCATTGCTGATGTTCTTCATATCTCCGCACTGGTCGACGTTGTGTTCTACCATGGCATCACTATGCAACGCACCGTCGAACGCGACGCCCATAACCGCTCCAATTACGCCATGTGTGCTGTGAACCTAAGCCGCATCTCGAAGACCTTCACAGACGCTGCGCTGCGTGAGGTGGTGGATACTATTTCCTCCCGTACAAGTACCCTCCTTGAAATTGTCAGCTACAACGTTGAGGTAGGATTCCCGACTGGAATTGAATGGCATACTAAACAAAAGCTTAGGGCCAACAATATGTTGCGCAGGGGAGTTGGCCGCCTTGCAGACGATGACAAACGTCTTGAAAATCCAGAAGATCGGCATCGCAAAGGTATAGTTCTTTCCCAGGATGTACGAAAAATTGTCTAGATTAATCCACGTAGCCCACCGAGACCTTCACTGTGGAAAAGGTGAAGGCGACATCGTCTCGGAATCGTTCGAACGTGCCAAAGAGCTGCAAGAGTCTGAGGGATACATCAAGCTTGGGCGCGGTTTTGCAACGATACCTCTTCCTGGTATCGACGTGCCTTTCCACCCCAGGTATCTTTGGGCAGGCGTTTTGCCCTTCAAGGCTTGTGAGTCTTCCGACATTCCTTATCCTGAGCAACGTTGAAGACGCCGCTATGGCAGATTTGTCCAAGAAGATCAATCCTTCCCTTCTCAACCCTGACATGCTGATTGGAAAATACATCCCGAACTTGGTCGCCAAACCCTTTGCTGTCACCAGGGAATTCGTACAGCTAATATACGACCAAACATCTTCGCCATGCCTCGACAAAGTCCTCGCAAGATGGGACCAAGAAAGTTGGGCATCATGTCAAAAGTTGGCGTATACCATCCTCGTCGAGCTGGTGTCTTACCAGTTTGCCTCCCCGGTCCGTTAGATTGAAACGCCAGATCTATTGTTCACGCAGTATCACTTCGAGCATTTGATTGAGCTTGGTCCATCATCTACATTGACTGGTATGGCGACGGGGACATTAAAGGCAAAGTATGAAGTTCAGGACAACGCTGTTAGTCGAAAATGAGCGATTCTTTGTCACGCCAAAAGCACTCGCAAGATCTACTATCTCTTCGAGGACGAAACGCAACCAGTTTCCACAACTGCAGAGGCCAAACCTGCCATTCCCGTCGTTCCTTCTACACCCATTCCTGTCTCAGCACCTGTCGCTGTAGCTGCTCCGACACAGACCGTTACCTCCATTGAAGATCTATCCCTAAAACCCTCTGATATCCTTCTGTACATCATCGCTCAGAAGTTGAAAGAGGGAAGTCCACTTTGCAAATCAAGATCCCGGATGACCGGTTTGGGATGTATAGTTACATCATGTTACCAAGGGTCCTGTCTGCATTGTCATACCCGACGGGCCTTGGCACAGACACCTACGAAATGTGCTCAAACCAAACGTCTAAAAGCAACCTCGTCCGCTCCGACTTGACTTGGAATGCTTGCCCCCCGAGCGGTTAGACGCACAATGCTGCCAGTTGGGAAGAAACCTTCAGTAGCTAAGGCGAAAACTAGCAAGTCCTTTTCCTCTACCAGTCGTTCTACCCGCTCCTCTGTCAACGGCAACATGTTGTCCACCATCCCAGAAACCACAGACAAGGCTACGACCCTTTCAAACCAGCAAGATGACCTTCAGCCTGTCGACACCGCTGTCGCAGATCCATTTCTCAAGGGACGTCCGAGACGAGCCAACGCTGGCACTGGTGGTCAGCGACACCAACTTGAGGTCGTTGGAGATGCCATCATGGCAACACCGTATCAAAGGACCCGCGCTCGTTTTACCATTCCGGATGATGAGCCGGTCAATATGATGGCGCCGACTCCACGTAAGCAGAGGAAGAAAGTGTCAGAGAAGACACCAGCGGGGGTAGGCAATGATTTGGTGAGTCACTATTGATAACCATTCGGTAGACTAATGTTCATTGTATCTACCAGACGCCCATCGTTGGTGGTGCCGTAGAAGAACCGATTCTTGTTGCCGTACCATCCCAGGAAGGCAGCCGGTTTGGTTTCAGGCTGAAGGACCCCCCCAAACCGGCGTTCGTTGGCTCTGAGCCCATTGATGTTTTTGAACGTCGTCAAATCAGTACAAGGCACTCATCTGTCCCTACCTCGACGACCCGGACTCGACCCGGAGAAAGTGTCACCTCAGTGAAGGCTCAATGTCTTCCACCCGCTCTGCAGCGCAAGCCTGCTAGTTGTGGAGAGACCTCCAACAAGTCCGTGCTGGATGACGAACACGGGCTTTTGTCAAGCTCAGAGTTGTCTAGTGACTCCCAGGATGTCTTCAATGGCGAAGATAGGCCTTCCAGGGAGGTCGAATCGGAGGCCGAGCTTACTGGTCACCACTCAGTTGCTGGGGAGGCCACTCTTCCTCCATCGGATGCGAATGAGGTCCAGAGGACTGTTCAGTACAGTGACGACGACAATCGTGGTCTCTACGAAGACAGTGAGGACGACAGTCGCGGTCTCCATGAAGGCGGTCAGGACGACAGTCGTGGTCTCCACGAAGACGGCCAGGGCGACAATCACGGCCTCTACGAAGATGGCGGGGACGATAATTGCGGTCTCTACGAAGACGGTGAGGACCGCAATCGTGGTCTCTACGAAGACGATGAGGACGGCAATCGTGGTCTCAACGAAGACGGTGACGATCAGAACAGTACATTGTTTGTTTCCTTCAGTCAATAAGATGTATGCTACTGAGCAACGACTAGTGGATGCAGAAGCAGCCAACTCTGTGCAACGCTCTCCTGCTCCTCCAGTCGGAAATAGGGCTCTTGTGCCCGGAACACGGATCCAACCACTATCCACCACGCGTGTCCGATCTCTGGCACAAGTCCACATTCGTCCGTTGTCTTTTACTTCGCAGCCGCAATCTTTCTCTCAGGGACAGGCGATCGGCACGACTGATCAACGGCGCAATGCTCAGACTCGCCCAATGACTACTGACCCCAATGCTCCTAACCGTGGACGTAAGGACCCCCCTCGTTCCAAAGCACATTCTACAGCCGCCGTACCTCGGGCTGAAGTTGGAGCTTCCTCGGGCGAACAAGGACTTTCCCATCGTGCCGGTGAAGAAAGAGTAAGCTTCTTTTCTTCTCCCTTTTTCCTTTTCTATTTTTTTCATTCTCTGACGGTGTCATCTCTTTAGGTTGGCGTTAAATATGATCTTCTTACACGTCATCACGCGACCAATTGTCGTCACCGTTCTCCCTCGCCAGAATGTCTGCATGGCTCCCACAATGGTAAACCATCGTCGAAGAAACGGCGCAATGCCTTGTCTACAGACGAAATGGATCTTGACAAGGCCATGGGAGATGAAAGCGAGGGCGGGGGCAATGACAACGATGGAGATGAAGAGCGTCGCGACGACGCGGAGGAAAAAGGTGAAGGTGGTGAGTATGAAAACACCGATGGAAAGAAGAAAGGTGGTAGGTATTCGAAGCACTCGAAAGGTTCTATCGCCCTCAAGCCTACAAATATGTCGTTCTACCCTGAACTCTGGCGAAAGGTCCTCGACCTTGCGAAAGCGCGCATGCGGCTCCACGTCGCTGTTGCCAATGCGTTTCCTAAAATTGAACATGCCGTTGATCATGAATGCCAGGAGGCTCTCAACGAGGTGCTTGCGCTCTTCGAGGGTAATGGATGGGAAGTTGAAGCAGGTTTGTCCTTTGCCTTTGTTACAGACAATTCACTGACAACGATCAGGCATTTATCCACGTTACAAGGTTCACATGTGCCGGCTCATAAGTTCCTGTTCCACTCTTTATGATGCATGAGGTCTTGAAGCTCCATTGCAGATATTCAATGATACCCACACGTTCCGTAGCGACATCAAAAAATCAGTCATGAAGTTCATACGACAAGGCTACAAGCTTTTCCCTGATGCTACCGTGAAGAGTGAAGACGAATGGCTCGCGTCAGTCATGCAGAGGGCTGACAACCTTCTCACGACCTTGTCCTACTTGCACGGAGAGGTTGACAAACATGTAAGGTTTGCATTCGAGGCCAATACGAGGCTTTGAACGAAATACAGGGAAAAACTAGCAATTTTGCTCACCCGGTATTCAAGGACACGGTTCTCGACTTCTTCTACAACAGCTCAGGCAAAAGCCTTCGACAGTTCCCAGAATTCCAAGAGGCTGTCCCATACTGCGCGCTACTCCTCGTCGTCGCAACGGTATGTGACTCTCTACTTCCTTGCACTCACTAATTGTTTGTATATAGGTTCACGCTTTACTTTCCATGTTCAGGATGTACGGCTTTGTTGACGAGAAGGCAATCAAGCTTAACTCGCAGAACGTCCAAACTGCTTACCATGAACTAGCAGAGCAGATGGAGGCCGTTTTGGCTAACCAGTACCATGGCGACAAGTTGGACCAGATGCTCATTGATTGGGCGAAAACAGGGATGTAAGTATTTCAACGAGGTGCTGATGACGCTCTGACAATTGCTGTTAGGATGGGGTTCAACAAGAAGCCCAGAGCCGCGATGAATATGCGCAAAGAGTTTGCTATCGTCTTGGATTGATCTGGTTCATGGGATGTTGCTGGGCCCACTACTCGTGGCCTGTCGTATTTTTCGGTTGTCATGCTTTTTTCGTGTTTGCTCTGATGTCGAGCGTTCATGTCGTAGTTTACATTCAATGCAACATTTTTAATGTCAACCCAATGTTACACATCAGTACAGTAACCCAGGGAAAGCACACAGTTGCACAGCGCTGTTACCTTGTCGCATATGTAAACAACTGTAGATGATTGTATGGCGCTCGTGTGTGTAGGCGAATGTGGACGACTGTACGGTACTCGTGTGTGTAAGCAACTGTCAGCGACTGTACAGCACTCACATGCGTGGGCGACTGTCGACGACTGTCAGTGGCTGCACAGCACTCGCACGCGTAGGCAACTGTCGGCGACTGTACAGTGCTCCGCACATGTTGTTATTTGCCAGTGCTGTAAGGGATTTAGTAATAGATGTGCTGTCAAGATCCGTCCAAAATAGAATACTGTACAATTACGCGATTCTGTGCACGCATGTCACA
>JBBPMO010000929.1:0-14517 GCA_038090315.1 Xanthoconium stramineum | reverse complement strand
AGCAAGGTTAGGGTAGCCTAGATTGGCCTTGCAAGGTCAAGTGAGAGTGTCGTGATCCGGCCTGCCTTGCAAGGCCTTGCAAGCTCGGAGTGTTTCCCTGCAAGGCCTGGCGAGACCTAGCAAGACCCTGTAAGGCCTTGCAAGGTTTTGACCTTTTTGCTGATGTTGCTGCCTCATTCCGACCGCTGTGCTGGGCCCACTCTCGACGTTGCGGCCTCACTCCCATCGTTCCGCGCGCGCCCTATGTCTCTACAGCGTCCACCCTCGACGCTGCCGCCTCGTTCCTACCACCTGACGCCCGATGTTTGGGTAACATCCACCCTCGTATTCCTGACGTGCGCTGAGCGTTCCTGTTGTCCCCGTCGTTCATTCTCGCCCGCAAATCCTGCGGTTATTTTTTCTTGTCGTCCAGTCCTGCCATAACCAACGAATATGCGATAGTACATACACGATGCGACGGGTCGGCCAACATTTAAGGGTCTCGACGGCATCTGCTTTCAACGGGCAATGGAACGCAAGGAATTCGACGAAGGTGAGGTTACTCTCAACTTCTTCTCGATGGAGCAGCGAGCTTGTTTATCTACAAAACGTGTTCAGCTCATGAGACCAAGCGCGCCGGGATAGGTGTACCTTGTCGGTAGACATCGAATCCATCTCCTTCGTACCCAGGGCAAGTACACGGCTACCCCGTCTTGTATACCATTTGAAAGTTTCATCATACCATTCGGGTACGTGTGCAAGCATACCCTTTATCGTCTCAGGAGCGCCATTGACAGCTACAAGTGCTTTTCCTGAAGGAAGAGTAGACACAGTGGACATGCGCTTGAGGGCGGAAGAGAATTGGAAATGACGGCGGGTATAGATTCGCGATGCATTGAGGGTCTTGCTCGATGCTGGAGCAACTGAGTCGCTTGTATCCACTGAGTCAGGGTTGATGTACGCGTAGTGTCATGCTAAGACGCAGACCTTGCGAAACTTGCCACTCAAGCGCTTCAGGCGTCGTTGTTTCTATGGGGTCTCCGACGATCACACCGTCGTCCAAGTGAACCAGTGCGTGCGCGGCAGCAAGACGGTGTATGGCCTGCTTGCCAGAGTCTTTGAGATCGATAAGCCTCAACTTGTCAAAGTCGCTGCCAATTGGCGTCAGCGCAGTACATCAATGATCATGCGAAACCTTACTCGACGCCTGCAACACCTTCAAGGACCGAATTTTCGACGGTGATAGTACCCGTCTTATCAAAGCAGCACACATCGACCCTGCCTGCGAAAGGAATGCGGAACGACTCCGTGCAGAAGATAGCTATGGATTTGTTGGTTCGCATTCGGTTTGTAAAGGGATTGACGTACCAAACTTGGACAGCGCTACGAGCGAGGTATTGACGGCAAGTGAGTTCCATCGGTAACTCTGGTGGTACGACATCTGTGATAATCAAGACGCAGTTGAGTAGCAACTTGGACTTCTTCAGGTCTCTCTCAATACCTGTTTGGCCAAGACGTAAGCATCGACACGAATCGTGAGTTGGATGATGGAGTACCTTTGATCCAAACATACTAGCTCGCAGCAATGGCGAAGATGAGCAAGAACCCAGTGAACAAGAAAGACTCTGAATTGTTTGCAGAAACCCGCTCAGTGGAAAAGATCATCGTCTGAACCAGCCGTCCTTGCGCTGTACCAAAGCCAGTACATAACACGACACCCAGATATCCGCCATCTGGAGTTCCTGCCGGGGTCTGTCCTTGGCCTAGTATCATGAGAATCAGACGTAGTAGTCAACCACAGTGGGCTAGCTTGTGGGGTTAGCTTGTAGCACCTTTGTCCTGCTAAACAAGACCTCGTTCTTGTGCGCGCCATCGACATCGATTTTGTCCGAGGTGTCCAAGAGCTGGATGGACTCCTTGAGAAGTGGCGTCGATTCGCCAGACAACATGGCTTCGTTGACGATACACGTGCCATGGACCAAGAGGATCTCTGCAGGGACAACGGTCTCCGATTGTAAACGAGCTGGATGAACCGCGGTTGAATACCAAACGCTAGAAAATGACAAAGCACACTAACCAACCGAAACTACGTCTCCTGGGAGAAGTTCATCCGTCTGCAAAGACATCCACTTGGAGTCACGGAGACACCGGATTGGGTACAGAGCAACGGACATGGTTCTGAATTCCGCCAGTGTTTTAAGCCGCTACAGATTGCCTGTGAGTCCGAATCAAGGAGGGCGGCTCAGTCGATGCACCTGCCATACCACAGTACACTTGAACATGACAAGCATGAAGAGCGTAAAGATAGTGTAATACCAGTACCAGGCACCATAATGCAACGCAAGAGACCTAGAAGACGAAGGAGGGCGCGGTTGCGTGTTCGCCAAAGAGTTCAACGAAAGAGGGGATCGGGATATTAAATTCGTTCTTCCCTCCAAGGATTCGAGGGGCTCTGTTGCTTTTGTCGCGAGGCCAGGGGTGCGAGAAAGTTGGAAAGTGGAGGACGGCTGGTGCATGGATATGGGAGGTGGGTGAATATGACGGGCGATGACTTTGCCACGACATATGTATCTCGCTGGTAGTTGAAGGTATATGACATGAGTTGAGAGGGGACCCTTTTGGCCAAAGGTATAATTTCACCCCGACCACGATGTTGATGGGGGACTAGACAGATGCAGTTGGCGTTGTCGATTGAGGAAGCCTTTGAGAGGTGTCGAGTGAGGCAAACTACAGAAACAAGAGCGGAGTCGTACCTTGCGCGTGGTTATCCAAGCCTTTGCGCTGGCGCTCCAACGTGTTACGAAGAAGCCAAGAGCATGACTTGCGCCAAGGGAGACGCAAGCGAGAAAAGTCCATTCCTCGCTCTTTATACCTTACATAGTATGCATAAGCAAACAAGGGATAGAGCGAAAGAAATGGGAGCGCATAGAGGTGTGTGTACCACGGAAGGGCGACGTGTAGATTCGCTCTAGAGACTTCGGGGGACTCTACGTGCACAGATGCCCTGATAGCGACGAAGTTGAATGAAAGGCATGTATGACGGACGGTGGCTTACATGGCGTGTTCACCAGCGGTGTCGTGTCGTGGAACTCGATTCGACGCCGACACCACCAAAGATTGCTGGCGTCGAGAGACGGATCGACAAGTACCGCTGCGGCGAATGCAACGGATGAAGTGCTTTGCTCACCGTGGAGTTGGAAAGACGAGCTCCCACCTGCAACTCGAGAATCCTGGATGCTAGGCTTGCTTAGTCATCACCGGCTAACATCCTGACCAAGCGTTGCTCTGCCTTAGGCCATGCTATACTGGCATAGACACACGAGCAATCAATCCGAGGATAGTCTTCAAATTTCCGAGGAGCTGAAGAGTTGTAGTTCTCTTGTTTTGCGTGTTATCGGCCAGCTGGCAGTCCAGAGATTGCCACATTGATTTGTGTGACTGTGTTTATCCTTTGTTCGTCCTTACTTTACTGTCCTTTTCAGGAAGGTTGGCCGTGTGGGAAATCTGCCAAAAGAAAACAAAACCACAACTTCGGGTTGTGGATAACACCTCAATGCCTGCGCAGAATCCATCAGTATTGATGCCATTCAACCCAGAATGAGCAGAGTAATGTATCCCAAGCCATCCAGTAGTAAAATAAGCATTTTTCATGAGCCTGAGCCCGATGACATATAAAACTGGAAAGTAAAATTTTGATATTTACATACTTCTTCGGACCTCTCGAGGCCTCTTCTTCTGGGGTTTCCAGATCAAATGGTGTTATTTCCGAGAGATTCCGACTGAGCGTTGAGGAGATATGGTCGAGCAGGGAACTGAGGGCTTTCTAACATAATTTTCCTGCGCCGCCAACCTTCCTGAAAGGGACGGTAAGTACTCCGCAGCCAACACTGGCACCGTACAGTTAGCGTTGAGCAAGTCCCAATCATGAAACTTGACGACCTCCTTGGCTATCGTCCAAACTGCAAAGGATCTTTGAAATGGTGGAAAACAGGTTGCATCTGACCTCCTCGATTTCGCCACACTTGGTAGCAGTGGCATCATAGGCTTGCCTTTTATGGTTGGACCAGAGTCTCTTCCTAGCTGACCTTTAGATGAGCTACAGTACGTGATTGACCGCAGTGCAAAGCAATAGTAAAACAACAGCGAGATAGTAAAGTGACAACATACAACTAGACAGTGTAAGTGATAGAACCCAATATTGCACACGTCACAATACCTCCACGACTTCGGTGCAGATATCCCTGGCGAAGTTCATCTGACAATCCAATCCTGGAACGATGATCTCACGCCCGGTAGCAATTTGCTTGAACTCGCCACTGAGTTGTTGCTGGAGCAGCAGCGCATGAAATGGCTGCTGCAGACGTATGGCTAGTCGCAACGCAAGGGTGTAATCATCGATTGCGGCAACGGTGACAGCCTACGATGACGAAGTAGACGTAGATCCGGCCTCGGATTCCAGATCAGAGTCGTTCTCATGATTTTCGTCCGTTGTACTGGCCCAAGCGGACCTATCAAGTGGATCGCGCAGATTGCGAATCCACGGATGTACGAAGACGAGCCTGCGTGGCTCTTTTAACGAGAGGCGGTCCGAAGCCTGGAAGTTCACATCGCCGATCCCTGATACCCGAGCACGATAGTGGTTCCCTTGGCCACTCCTAGCATCTTGTAAACGGAGCTTTTGGACTGAGAAAATGACGCATGGGAGGTGTAGTCGGCAGTTGGCGGAACGAGCTGGAAGTAAACGGGTGACATGGTCGCAGATTGGCATAACGTATGCCTGAGGGAATGGGTTTCTTAACGCCGCGACGCGCGCGCCCATTTCGGCGTCGTTGATCACAGTTGGAGCATGCGGCGGTCGGCTATAAACGGCAAGGGTAGCGGGAAGGCAGCTGTTGTATGGTGAGGACTGGCCAGTCCAATCCAGCACTGTCACCTCGCCAGAACGAGACACAATCTCTTCCAGTAGGTGACCCAGCGCGGCATATCCTTCTCCATAGTGTGGCCGGATGTCACTCTTGAAAACACCGATCAGCGAGTATGCGATGTCTTCCTCCAATGTTGCTCTCCACGTTGAGGCCAGCTGTAATTTCTCTCGAGTGCTGAGATCGTCAGGATGGAAGGTGGTAATGGTTTTGCGGCTGATACCGATGGCATCTGCAAGCTCCTGCATAATCTCGGCGGATTCTTTGTGGTTGGAATAGGTGTCACCGAGGTATGACTTCCAATCATGGTCATAAAACTGGATCACCTTCGGCGCGAGAAGCTCTTGTGCGGTCCAGGCCCGTGTCATCCAGACACTATCTGTGAGACCACCAGGCGCTGATGGACACTCTATGCTCGCAAGAAGCACGAACGTGGCTGCGGGCGCTTCATACCACTTTGTGCATCACCGTAAGAGATTGGTTCAACACCTTGCCGACCATCTTGTCGATACAGCAAGTGTCACTCCACGCCCACCGATATCCGTCCTTCCGAACCACGCGACATAACTTTTTCAACTTTTCGTTCAGAGACTATGAGTCCAGGTTCTAGATTGAACTGACCGAATTGACATCCTGGAACAAAGGTTCCTTACCCGCGCAGACGTGCGAAAAGGTGACATATTGAAAATATTCTTCCACCATTCGCTGGATATGTCCATTGTCTACCACCTGCGTCATTGAAGAAACCAGTTCTTGGAACCGGGACTCCAACTTGAATGTATTCAGCCGCTCCTGTCCATCACACAGACAGCCACTCTCAACATCAATGAGCACGAATGGGCATGTCTTGGAGACCACGCAGACAATGCTTTCGATAGCAGTCTCTGACTGGGAAGGAGGAACATATCTCTTTCCCAGTTCTATACGACCAAATCAACCCCAAGGCCGTTGCATTGGTCAGATAACACGTACCACGGATGCTTTGATCACAAGGGCCCTCGATGAGGGATAACATGCGGGTGAACGCAGCGATGGCTTCATCATAGCATTGCGCGCCATGCAATGCCGCATGTCTTCTCTCGTATCCCCATGGAATCAGTGGGTCTGCCTCGTTCGCCTGTGTCGGTTGGGTTGATGATTATTGGTTGCCAAGGAGAACAGAGCCATACCTCTGCGTCCTTCAGTGCATTCTCCCCAAAAGCCCAGTATTGCTCGAGCTTTGCTCCTCTTAACAAGGATACCTGCGGGATCCAACTGTTTCAAGGACAACGCAGTAGAATATCGTCTGATGGCCTCCTCTGGCTTCGACTTCAGTGCTGCATCACCGAGGTCTTCAAATGGTTGGATGCACCTTTGAAGATATTGTTGAATTGCAAGAGCAAGTTTGCCGGAATCCCAACCAAAAATCTACTAAGTAGACTTGATGTTGTTTAAAGGGAAGAATGACTTGCAACTTACGAGCGAAATGACTATCAAATGAGAATCGTTTTGAAACGGGATGGGACGAAAGGCTTCCCATGCGGGACCGAGGAGATCCAACTTGCTTTCGCTGTCTCCTCGTTCCAACGCCGAGTCTTCAAGCATAAGCAACATCCGGGCCTGTACAACACCTAATGAATTTGATTACCAGTAATCCTGTCGCTGACGCACTAAGACAGTAATATACAGTGGCCGATCATCCGCTATATCGATCAAGTGGTCTACTCGTAAAGTAGCCTCGTCGCGTTTTCCGCATTCAAACAAGATCATCGCCTGAGTGAAACAGAATATAGTACGAGTAGCAGCGTGGACAACAGACACGTACTTTGATCAATAATAGAAATCTATTTTCAGCTGGGATATCGATGCTGAAAACAAGGTCGAACATGGGTGTTGCCAGTTCCATCTGGCCAATGCCGATGTGAGCAATTGCGTTTGCAACGTGACCGATGACGGAGCGCTGGGCCTTGATAGACCTGGTACACGACAGTCAATACGGCATGAGACAACAGATGACCCGAAATTACCTTTTTGGCATCGTTGATCGCTAAGTCCCGTTGTCCGAAACGACTTCGTATAAGTGCGCGTTGAGCGAGTGCGTGTGCATGGTGAAAAAGATGTGCAATTTCCTCTGTTAAGAGCTGTTCGACACGAACCAAGTCGCCTTGCGTCCACGGTTCAAACGTCGCATAGTTGGTGGGCATGAGTGGCAACTGCACTAGGAGGGGCGTTGATGCGATTGGAATATGCAAGTGTTTGGAGACACCCACGATGCAGAGGGCAAGGGAAGAGAGCGCAACAGACCAAACTGGACTTGCATGTTCTATGACATTCCCGACCTGCTTGTGCGTAACGGCGTCTCAAAACGATAGTGACTTGAATGCAGCAACAACAACGAATTTTTAGTTGCGCGAGAGGGCGAGAGAAGCAGAGGATCCACCACCGGGAACGAACCATTGACCGAGCAGGGAACCTGAAGATGAGTCAAAACACTTGACTTCGCTGTACGAGACAGCAAAAAGCTGATGGCCGTCAGCAGACCAGGCGAGCGAAGACGACACGTGTCTATTGACCGAGAAGGGGATGTCCAGCAGTCGCCACCCATCGTCGCTGTTGTAGATGCGGATCGACTTTGCATCTGGGTTTTTTGCCGTCGCGGTTGCAACAACGGTGACGGTCACCAGTTGGCCTGAGAGAATCGCACTGCCACCACGACATCTCCATGCTTGAGCGGCCCGACGAGTCATTTGAGACTCCAGATGAACGCAGTCTTGTCTGCAGACAGGTGCGATGTGAATTGAGAATACCGAATTGGTGTGGCCTTGGATGTCGAGGACCTTCTCGTGAGTCTCTGTATCGCACACCTTGACCCTTCCCGCCCTTCCATTTCCCGACTCCCCACACCTGAGTCCGCACGCCAACCATTTTGATATATCGGCGTACTGACGCTGCCTGACGTCATAATTTGCAGCCATACCCACTCTACTTCTGTTTGGCGACCTCTTTTTCTGACGTTCATCTTCGCACAATAGCCATCTCAAATTTCGTTTTGAATTTCGAGTCAATCAAGGAGCGATCTGCGGAAGAAGCTGACGGCAACCAAGCTAGTAGATTGTACCTTTTCAATCATCTCGGCTCAGGTCCTATCGTCGACAAAATGTCGCAGGTTCTGAATCTACAAGCCACCCCGTTGACGAGCTACCACTGGCAACTTGGTAACTCCAGCGACAACTTATGTAACAGTCTGTCGTCGCACCAGTTTGAGAATTGGTTTATTCCTTGGTGTAGAATACAACTTGAGAGGGTATCCAAATACGTAGTAGAGACATCTAAAGAGCTGTATTGTAGAGTATCATGATCGAATCTCCTGGCATATAAACCATATACGATAATCGGGTGCCATCATAATGCGCTAGCGCGATCCATCAACCCTCACTCGCCTACTCAGCCGCTCCGCCTCAATCTTGCGCTCCAGCACCTGCTGCGCTGGCATGTCCTTGCGCCGCATTCACCCCCTCGTCGTCTTACCCTCGCCCTCGGCGCGTTTCGCATGTAGAGCGTTGACAACGCGGGGCGATGAGGAGACCTTGATGACGTCGCGGTAGAGCATCTTCTCGGTGGCGGGAGAGCGGATCGTCGGTGGCGGAGTGCGTTGAGGAGTCCAAGGGAGGCGTGGGTGGTGGGCAGACGGGTTCTGGGAGGGGCGGAAGCGCTTGGATCTCCTTGAGGAGGTCTTGGCCTTTGAGATACGAATACTCTGTCTGTAGGAACCGTACCGTTCCGCGGAGGGCCTCGATCTGCGAGACAATGAGATGTTGTGGGGTGGTAGGTTTTATAGCGTCACGTACCTGTTCTAGCAGATGAGAGGTCTCGATGCTCCCTTCGACAGGAGCATTGTTATCTGATTCCGCAGGTTGGTTACCAGAAACCATCGAACGGAACCGTTAAGCGTCCTGGCATCATGAATACCGTAGCCACGTACCTTGTCTCTTTGGTGCAGCCATAGACTTGAGCTTGGCGTTATCCTGTTCGAGGGCATCCAAATCCGCCTGCGATTGCTCCATCGCCTCCTCATACGCTCGCTCCTGTTTCCTCGCTTTCGAGAGCTCGGACTCAAGCTCGACGATCATATCCGACTGCTTCTTGCTCGCTTCCATACGGCGTTCCATAAGTTCGATTTTGACGGTCGACTCTTGGATCGTTTGGTCTCTCGACTTGAGACTGCGAACAAGGCTCTGGATCTCGTCCTGTAACTTCGCCGCTTTCCGCTCTGCCTCGACGTTGACTGCGGTGCTTGTCCAGATTTCGTCGATGCGTATGATCCAGGGCGGCGTACCAGTAACTGTCGAATGCGTTTAGAACCATAGGTGGTTGACTGGATGGAAGAGTGTACGTACTCTTGACAACATTCTCTGACTTGAGGGCGATGGGCAGCAATTTACCGCACTCCCCTGCAAACTGTGCGGTGACTTCACCGACCGCCTCCCAGGTGTTGGCTCGTGTTACCTGCAATGGTACCACTCCTTTAGGGATTACTATCAGTCAAACTGAGTGGGACCACGCCGACAAAAAAAAGTGGCGACATACACACTGGCAGTTTCCGATGATGGTGGCCCTAGTCGCATACAGGGCAGAGAAACCTTTTGATTTTTGCAAATACGTTGGATAAAGATTCCACAAAAGCATCCGCGGTCAGTCCCCAAGCATGGTTAATACAGAAGGTCTAGCTTGTAATCCTTGGGACAAAAAGTTGAACCCTACGATTACTCTGGATCCGACGGTGTCCCGCAAATAGAGAGCATGGGAGTGACGCACCTGCCATGAGCAGGATAGCACATACACACAGCGTCCAGTCTTGTTTGAGCATCTGCTTCAATTCCTTGAAAGAGGTCTGCGTCTCCTCGGAAGAATCCGTGTGCTTCGCTTTTTCTATCGCCTTTGCACGCAAGTCTGCGGAAGCGATTAGCAAGGATGAGCCAGCCCAAAACATCACGCGCTACCTGTGCAGGTTGTGTGGAACAATTGTGGGGTTGACTATGGCAGCCATGAGGAACCGAGGGCGTAACCTTGCTGGACGATACCACATCTGAGACCGTGAAGAGGAAGGTTTTCGAGAGCTGTAGAGGACGCAAGACTCCACACCCCGCCCATTGCGACACCGACGAGTGACTGGACAATCAAAAACTGGTGGTGGGTTTGTGTGAAGCTGGTCCCCGAAGATAAAGTGCAACAGTTGAAAGTCGGAGGTAATCTTCGTCCATAACGGACCGACGAGACACCAAAGATAGTCTGGATGAGTGTCAACCATGACAGTGGGAATGCTCGAGGCCCTAGTACCTAAACAGAGTGTATCAGGTTTTAAGGTTGCAAACCTTTTGATCCCAGTCGACGTCGTTTGCTCTACTGGCTGAGGAGCATCAATACACGATACGTGACCCAAGGAAGCAAGTATTGAAACGTTACATATCTTTGTGAAACCGGCAAAGCAGTGACCTAATTATCCAAGGATAAACGGCCCCGGTGTGTTAGAGGTAATCCCAAGTGTGGCTTCCGAAGCGAGGAACTTTGCCAGAGCGGTAAAAGTAGACCTGGCGCTGCTAGTGTGAGCACGGGCATTGGGCTGGGCGTCGGGAGGCTCGGCGTTACAGTTACGATGCTGACAGACCATGAGTACGGAATACAATACAAAGTGTCGGGTAACTCACCTAAATGACCGCTGTGCCGTGTTCAAGGGTACCCGGAAGCTGGCCAAGTAGTTGATTCCCTTTACGCTTTCCAGTCCTACCGCAAAGCCTCTGAGCCCAAACCCCTACAAGGAATACTCCCTACTAGCTGTGTTTTTTTCCATGTGCGCGTGGTCCTTTTTTCAAAGTAAGGCTGACATCCGACTCAAAATCTTTCTTCACCACTTTTAGGGACCACAGCTCTGAGCCGTTGCAATACGAGTCAAATGTTGACGAAGGAATGCTGGACGGGCCATTCCGCCTTGGGCGAGTTCCTCAGTGGTTTGAGGGGAAGGAAAGCCATGATCAGGACGTCATACACGACGCCATGGAGTCCACCGCCGCCGATACACAGGCCCCACATGTTCAGCTCTTCCATGCATCCGAGGTGAAGGCAGTGAAGCTATCTACTTTGCAGAAAATATACAAAACCCACGACACAAACACCGCTATGAAAGTTCTTTCCCGCCGACGCTTCCTCCGGGTCGACAGCGAATTTCAACTCACCCCCCATGATAAGGACATCCTGTCTCAGCTCCAAGGACATTACCTTGACTACGTTCTATTCATCGGCAACCGCATAGGACTTGATGCAGCGTTACCAAATACTATGCGAGTGGACGACAGCATCATCTTTCGACTCAATCTCGGTCACGCCGACCGGCTATGGCCTTCAGCGAATATCAAAGATCTTCCATTTGACCCGCAGGGTAGATTGATGTTCGTCGGGGCTAGTGGAGACTCTGGAGAGGAGCAATTGTGGATCGCAATGATCCCCAAATACCTTATCAATCGTGGTGCAGGACCTGTCATCGCGACGCTGGATGCACCAACAACAGCCATGTGCATGCGACACCGTCTCATATTGACTCTATTCTTCGCGTATGCGCTGGACTCGATCGATCACCCAACCATTCACAGTGACAATACGCACCCAGTACCAATTGACGTGGAGAGTGTAAAGAGGGTCACGAACATCTTGTGAGTCGTATTATGCATTTGAATCACACGTGCTGCGCCGCGCAACTAGGCCCAGATACCAGTTGCGCAAGCTCTTCACAGAGCTATTTTGCGCAACTTTGAAAGACTTGAAGTTGCGCGGATAGCTATCCCCAATGGCTGTTTAATCTGAACACAGACTAACGTTCATTCTCAGGGGGCCTGGGGATCAGAATGGTAGAGACGCCGATATGACGCTACAGTCACTCAGACAACTCCACGGGGTATTCGTCGATCAATGGAATACATGGGTTGACGAC
The DNA here is from genome assembly GCA_038090315.1 of Xanthoconium stramineum. NCBI lineage: Eukaryota > Fungi > Basidiomycota > Agaricomycetes > Boletales > Boletaceae > Xanthoconium > Xanthoconium stramineum. Next base: position 2,655 of record JBBPMO010000929.1, on the reverse strand, counting down.
CTGCCAGAGGCTTACAAGGCGGATGGTTTTATCACAAAACATGTGCCGGTTGCGGTCACCATTCGATATGGCCAAAACCGCCGTATTGATATCAGCAATCAAAATGCTGAGCGAGAGAAGTGGAACAAGAGCCCCAAATTCAATTATATCATGGAATTTACTTTCGCACTGGCAACTCACATATCGTACGTTGTATGCTCACTATTCTATGGTGTTTCACTTGTGATTTACAATTTGCTTCGATCCATAGCTTCATTAAGGTCACTGATTGGAATGTGATACCCACAGACGACTTGGACAAACAGCCACTGTTTCTGAATTTCACCTCTAATCCCGAAGACCGTCAGCCTGTCGAGGATTTGGCAGAGCTTCCTTTGTTGGATGGTCAGGATTGCGAGATTCCAGTCTACACTGTGGATGGATTTCGAGTTTTGCGACGCCATCCTGTGGCTTCAGAGCGCCTCGGATGCCTTCTTGACCTGACCAAGGTCCCAGGGCTTTTTTTCCCAGACAACATCAATGTCGTAGATGACCCAGATTCCCGTACCTCGATATATCTTTATCCACTTGCATTTACCAAGACCATGGGTAACATGCAGGCAGACGGTGTCTTGCATTCCTTCCAAAGACGTATGGTAGCACTCAATGGTACCCTTATGGTCCCTCAGGCTCGCAACGAAGTTGACGACCAGTCGGATGATGACTCCTTGCTTGGCGAAGATACAGATAATGCAATTGCAGGCTCAGCTTCACCTGCAATTCGGGCCTTGCGCTGCCAAGCGTACAGCACACTGTCGCACGAAGTCCGCCAGGAAGCACAGTTTCATTCTGTTCAGCTCGGAAAAATTACTGCCACTCTTGCCGGATGTGGCTCCTGTGATGAGGACGTCACTGAAGAATGGAAACGAAGGCGGGATTATTGTGCCGAAGCTCTCCCCCACCAGCGTTTCGACTCCAAGATTAATGGACGGTCATTACCCCAAGCGATGCGCTTTGAAAATGTATACAAGCTTAACCTTGCCCGAATGAAACCCGAATATCGGAATGGACGGTTCGTGTTCTCGGTAACTGACACCATCAGTTGAACTAACTTCTGTCTGTTTGTAGCTCCATCTTCGACCATGTTATCGTTCATGTCCTTCGTTCCTGGCAACACCCCTCTGTCTTGGATCCTCTCAGAACCGCTCTGGTGCCCCTCAAAAATAATGTAAATTCCATGCTGCTCTGTTCCAGATCTCACGATACTCAGGCCTTGTTTCGCCACTCCCGTAGGTAGTTCCCAGAATGTTTCAATGGTCAACTTATCCTATCACGGCGATTCTGGAGAAAACCTGGGATAATGTCCTACACAAACTACAAGCCGAAGAGGATATCGACCCCCATCTAATTGAAATGGTCTCACTTTTCGAACGGGTGCTGAACTTTGCCCACACCGGGGCAGCACATGTATTGCAAAAGTCCCTGATGGATCGCACCTTCCTTTCCCTGGGCATTATCTTCGATGGTTTTCCTTCTTTGTCGGACAAAATTGTCTCGCATGACGCTCTCAGGCAAGGGTCGCTCAAGCTGTGTCCAACTCAATGGCCACTGGAACGGGAATCCGGTAAACCCTTAACATCATCGCGGCAAGTTCAGATTTTGACCTATGGTACTCAACACTACAAGGTATGCTGTCGTTGCTACCCCTTCTTGTATCAAGTTTTCAGGAAACTTTATATTCTGCTTTTATTATGACTTGTCTGCTAACCCATTCCTTTTTAGTCTTATCTCGCTCGTTTCATGGTGGAACGCACTCTTAAATCAATCCCGAGTCACATGTATCCTGACATGAAGGACACTGCTCACCGTGTCGGTTGTTCAGTTTTCGATGTCGCAATCAGGACATACTTCAATGATGTCAAGACACTTGTATTCACGGCTGTCTCCCAAGACATCCAAGGACAGCTAGCCGACGACGAGTCTGATGCTTTTACGCAGCAACAAATAGCGTTACGAGACCAAGCTCTTCAACGCTGGAATAATTCGGAGTATCCGCTCTCGTACTCAGGAATCGTCCTTGCCGATCTCATTAGGGCTGTCATTGATCTCGACCAGCCTGATCCTCGTTTACCAACTTCAGAGCTCAGCTCTCAAACCCTCAAGTTCCTCGCAGATATCATGTTAAAACAATCCAAGTTGTTCAATAGTGAATGTGTGCCTCCGTTCGTTCAAGAGGGTGGTGCACAGTGGGTCATGAAAGCGGCTGTGAAGAAATTGGAATCCATGGCCGTCAAAGCGCACGTTCCCGAGAAAGACGTTGACTCCTTTTTGTCCGATGCTCTTGTGGAGGTCCTCAAGACGCTCAAGGTCAACCATGTCCCCTGGTGTCCCGACCATATGCGTCAGCATGGCGCTGCTTCTTCGCTGGTAACCCACTGTATCTGGTTACCCCTGGGCACCATCGAGCCTCCCTCTACTTCCGCCCTTCCTTCCAATGCTTCGCGAGAGGAGACAATGTCAGCTCGCATCCGGAAGTCCTCCACAACCATCACCCAGAATGATCCGAGAGGCGACTGGAAAGTCCTATCAGTCGGCCTTCTCAGATTTCACACCGTGCTTCACAAGGTCCAGGCGCCCTCGGAGCTCGAGTTGAAGTCCGTCACAATTCCCTCTTCT
>JBBPMO010000928.1:0-14521 GCA_038090315.1 Xanthoconium stramineum | reverse complement strand
CCGGCTGCTACTCCGATATAGTTTGGAAAATTCTTCGAAGCAGCAAACACAGATGAAAAGTAGCTATCATGGCATGCTAGCGTTAACGCAAGGCAAGAGGGATATGAGACAATGCGTACGAGAATACGGTACCCACTGCACCGATGAAGAAAAATATAACGAGGTTATGGAAAGTAGAGATCGAAGGATGGATTGTGGTGTCTGGTGTCTTGGATATCTCACTGGCGAATAGGCCAAAGCCGGTCGTGAAGAGACATGCGGAGATCAGGGAGCACGCCCATGCGCCATAGCAATCGAGGATCTTGCCAACGAAGGCTGCAAAGGGATACTGGCCCATCATACCGCTATACGTACATATGATCAGCGGACGGGAACGGAGCGAATAGACGTGGAGCGTACGCGAGGGCGATGGTGGTCAATTGGGGCTGTGTGAGCTTCAAATGTGCCACCAATGCCGGAGAGATAATGGGAAAGCAGAAAACGCCTCCTGCGCATATTCTGGTGGACAGTCTGGATTAGCGCTCATTCCTTCCCACCGTGAGAAACGAAACAAACGCGTTGGCGGCGACAGAGAAGCACAAAAGTGCGAGTCTTATGCGGCGCAGGTAAGGCCGAGTCGTTTCCTGTTGAAGTGAGGTTAACATCAGTGAATAGTCAATGCACCATCCGGCGGCCGTCGTGGTAGGTGTCAAAGCGTGACTGCGTGTTACTCGGTTCCTGTAGGGCGACGCACCGCCACAGATACGATGGTCGTCTCCCCCCCACTGTAGATGGCTGGCCCTTATTTATTCCCCATCGGCTAGGCTGAGCAACGGTTACTTCACAGGTCCGCGTCCCTGCGACGTTGAAGCGAGAGGCGACTTGTGCATATTCAGGGGCTGTTTATCCTAATTTGGTAACATTGTGTGAGAACAACAAAAGATGAGCCAAAGCAATTGTCCACCATGTCGGGTATATAGCGGACCACGCGATGGTCAAATCCTCCTTTCTCCCGTACACTATTTAACCCCGTCTTGGAGACGGTTGCTGCCAGGTCAGCCCAACTGTGGTCTCTGTGAGATCCCCACCATCCCATCATGGAGTCGTTTCCGCTCTTCTTTAGGATCCGTGCAATCACTTTCAGTGAGTTCGGCCCAGCTCACATTTTCTTTGCAAGCTTAGACAGTTTCATAGCGATCATTATGCTTTTCAGTTTCTTGTGGCTTGTCTTGCTGTCTGTCGAAATATATGCTCGGTGGACACTGACGGATCAAATCACTCGTGCGTATCGTCGCTTTGCTTTGTGTCCTAAGCCTAACGTGCACTTAGGCTCGTTGATGGTTCTGTTTTGTCTTACCAACACTATCACTCTTATCTTGCTACCCATTCTGTTGGTCTCTTCTCTTCTGCAAACTGACTCGCTTGCTAATCATCCGTGTCCAGTCTCCTCGTCAAGTTCCGTGCCTGGTTGGATGCAGCGCGCTTGCTCCTTCTATTCGTCTTGCAAGTCGGTTCGTATCAAGCTCATAGTGATATAAAATTCAAACTCAACCTCGCACCACAGGCTCGGCCGCAGCCGGCACCTATTGGAGTCCCAGAATCCAATGCCCTGACCAAAGTTAGTCTTTGAATGTTAATTTCCCTTGGCATGAGTTTGACCATATTCGTAGCTCCAGATGACATTGGTGTCTGTCAACTCATCGGTGTCTATACCTTGATTGCTTGTTGGACCATACCTGCCATACGTAAGCCCATACCCCACTTTGTTATCGAAAAGGAGATGGTTACTCACCTTACTCAAAAGTGGTCTTCTACTCGACATATTTCGCGACTGTGGTCTATCTCCAGTCGCGCATTCCCGTTGTTGTGAAATCCGAGCGTCGGTCGGCTGATCTCGAGAAGGGTCCCATTGATTCTCTCTTCTCATGGAAGGAGATGTTGAAAGAGATCGTTGGAACGCAGTGCTCGAGCACCATCAAGGTCCAGCCTCGACCACTGGTGTTGCCTACCATGACTCACACTGCTCAATCACCTGGTCCCCGGCCTGCCTCGCCAAACACACCACGTCGCCAGTCGACGATGCCGTCCTTACCGCATACCAGCAAACAAGACGTCCTCGCACCTCACTTGGTGCCTAGTCGTCATCGCTCACTTCCTGCCATCACCCACGGCGATGGGCCGCACATCCGTGCCGTGCTCACCTTGCCCATCACTCACACCAGTCCAGCCTCATCTCATCCCCGGACGCCATCCTCGTCCTCTTATTCTACTCCTTCTGCAAAACCTTTCAACCAATCCTTCGGTTTGGGACCTGGTGTGACGGATGCGGAATTCCCCCCCAGGGGTCATCAGTGGCGTTCGAAACACCTCTCGATGATGCCCTCGTCTTCATCTTCGAGAGAGATGCGAACCGCTCAAGGAAGCCCTACAACGCGCTCCACGCGAACAAGACTGTCAAAGCCAATTCCCGCTCATTTACTGTAGCTTCAAACGCACTGTGTTTTTGCATCAAAGACATTCTTCTTGGTACAAGTTAGTCCATCATGGAACATTTGGCAGCAGTACACACTAGCATTAGATCGTTTGCAATATGTAGACAGTAGACCTGTAGAAAAGAAATTGCATCACTGATATCATCTGACATCACGACCTTGTGTAACGACGAGCACAGCCGACGACTTGATTACTCCCTTTGCCTTTTTCCTACACGCACAGCACATAATGGAAAACTGGGACCCAGTCGCGTTCAAGGCAAGTCCATTCTTACTCTTCGAGGCTTAATCTCGTCCTCAATCTGCGCAGGCGCTCCTCCGAACCACCTCTCAGCGTCTCGGCCAACTTCAAGAACGCAAAGACTCGCAAGGCCAACTCACGCGACGCGACATTGCTGCACACCTCTCTCAAGGTCGGCTCGCCTTGGCACGCGCGAAAGCGGCGACGTTGATCCAGGAGGATGTCATGGGGGATTTATTGGAAGAGTTGGAGATGCTGGTGGGCGCAGTAGGGAGTCACGTTGGAGAACTAGGCTCCGGAGGAAGAATTGGGTTGGGGCTAGTGAAGGACGTGAATGGGAAAGGAGAGGAGGAGGGGGCTTCGATAAGGTGAGTGGTTTTGAAAACCGTTATTTGACGGGTGACTGACAGTCTTGGTGGGCGTTTGGGCGGCTTGTCCTTGGGGTTGGTGTCGTCATCTAGCAAACCGCCACGGTTGAGCCCTGTTCTGGTCGAGGCTGCTGCGAGCATTATACACGCAGCGCCGAGCACGGACTCCAAAGGTAACGTACTGTTCCTTTTTTTTGGTCCGCGAGCCCGTCTTCATGACCCGGTTCTGTACCTCTGAAGACCTGAACGCGCTGAGGGAGATCCTCATACAACGGTTAGGGCCTGCGTTTGCCCAGACTGCGTCTGCCACTCGGAATAACCACGTCTCTCCACGCGTAAGTCTCCTTCCTTAGACCCTTTCAGTTGTTTCACCGGAATGTCTGGGTAACCTCTCGGTTTGGTTTCTGAAACACAGGTAATGCAAATCCTCTCCTCTCCACCACCCACGGCCTCGAAAATGGACGCATACCTCACCAACATTGCCAAAACGTACGACGTCAAGTGGGCTCCTCAACCTCGGAGAGAAGATCTGTGCGTCTCATTCATTTGTCTACCTGGACTTCATGGATTGCTTTCTAACCATCACACGTCTATATAGATTGAACGACATTTCGGAGATCTTGCGCGTGGATGCTGGTTCGTCGCCTATCGTGGATCTTCCACGTTTGCGCGAGATATGTGCACGCGGTATGTCATATCTCAGTTATGAGATCCGCACGTGGTCGGATTCAAGATGGCGGGGTGGGCTGATTCTCTCTTGACAATAGGTCTTCCTGATGACCCACCATGGGTACGACCCCGCATATGGAGGTAGGCTTGGACAGACGCGCATTATAAGCAGCAGACTAACGTGCTCGTCGAACGGGCAGGTTGTTATTTGGTACCCTTCCCATCTTGAAAACGACATGGGCCAAAGAGAGCCAGAAACAGCGAGACAGTTACTACGTACGTTTTGCTCCTTCTAAAATCTGTGCGAACTTGATGAGCTGATTTGTACGACAGGACCTCGTCCGCCGCCTCCTTGCTCCCTTTGATTCTCTACCTTCTCCAACGGACCCCCTTTCCTCAACCGACGCCCTCCTTGCCCGAATATCCGATTCCCTCTTTTACGTTTCCCCAGACTTGTTCGTCCTTCTCGCAAACGAACCTAAGGGCATAACCTCAGGCAAATGCCCGTTGGACCCCACTGCGCCTGACAACATCCGGATCTCATGCGCATACAATCTTGACAAGCGATTGTTACTCCTCAAAGGCGACGATGAGGCCTGTGAGACCCCCGAGATCCGTCTTGAGTCCGACCTCCACAGTTCAGATCCAGTGTCACCACCGCCACTTCCTTCGTCCGCGGCGACGACGCTCGCTTCCAGGCGTCAGCGCCAACCGACGACACTGCTCCCTTCCAAGGCGTACAACGCACCCCCCGCGCACCGTGCCCACATCTCCGCACTCTTACGCCTTCTCTACATCCACAACACGCTGAACCCTGCCGTTCAGTCACCGCACGTCCCTTGGTTGCTCGTTCCACTGTACAGCGCGCTCGTCGGGGAAACCAACGAGGATGACGTGGCACACGCTGAAGCGGACACGTTTTGGGTGTTTGAAGCACTCGTGGGAGAGATTGCCGAGATGGAGGAAGAGGAAGGAGGAAAGGTTTGGACACGCAAGTTGAGCGAGCGCCTCAGGTGGGCAGATGGAGATCTGGCAACCAGTCTGGTACGTGTTTGCTTCATCCTTGCTTTTCTCAGAGCGCGCATTTTGTGCGCTCTATCATGTTCTGACGTCATTAATTCATACTTCCCCGTCTCCATGGCAGCATGCGACTGGGTTGGACCCGATCCTGCCACACTACTCGTAGTGAGTATCCGGTCGATGTACTGGGTATTTCATTCATACCTATAACCTTTTGTCTAGTCGTTGGCTTGCGCCGTTACTAGCGCAGACCCTCCCGTTGTCTTCCACTTTTCCCGTTTGGGACGTCCTCTTTGCACGTCCGATGCGCACGCGCGGCGTCAACCCGAAACTCGAATACCTTGTCGATATATGCACCGCCCTACTCGTCCGTGCTCGGGTACCTCTATTCAGGTATGTGTGTCGAGCTTTTAGCGCACTTCCACCCGCTCTGACCATTCTGCCGTTCCTTCCTCCCAATTCGTTTTCCACTTGTTGCAGACTTGGTAAACCAGGGCGGAATTCCCTGGGTCTCTGGACGCAGGAACATTCAGCCCTTCAACCACTATCTCCCCTCCGTCCTTGGGAACTCAGTGATGCCTTCACGGAGGGTATCGCGCTTCTCACGTCTTACCCGATCGACGCCGCAGGCGGTATAGATCGGATCCTCCAAACCGCCTCGGATCTCGCTCAGAAGTGGATTGAGGAAAAAGATAGAGAGGAGAGGGAACGAGGGAAGGTCGGGTTCGGAGTGCGGATCACGCAGCAAATGTGGAAGGGCTTTACGAACCAGGTGGCTGATGAGAGTCCGGAGGAAGAGGAGGAAGAGGAGAACGAGGAGAACGATGACGAAGAAAATGACGAGACGGAGGTCCATGACGACGGGAACGAGACAGAGACACCTGCTGCACCGACGTTGACGTCGAGGCTTGCGAATACGGTGTGGAGGGGGATTACCAATCAGAGCTCCATGGAGGACGAGGTACCGTCACCACCTTCCCCTTTGTCTGCGCGACAGTCGCCTCCGCCCCCGGAAGAACGTGAATTTGCGACGTCGACCCCATCCTCGCAGGCCAGTCTCTGGGATTATGCCGGAAAATTAAAGGACTCGGACACGGTGGCTGCGTTTGCAAAAGTGAGCACCAACTGGCGTGCCAAAGCGCTCGATGCGTGGGGTGTGCGCAAAGTGAGCAATCCCTCTGTCTCACCGGGACCCGTCGCGCCCGCACAACCAACACCTCCAAGTGCCGCGAGTGAAGTCGCTCCACGACAGAGCGGTTGGCCAGGTTTGACCGGCATGAGTGCACCGAGCCAACGACGGGAATCGTTGCCTGGGTCGCAACGCGAGAGCGAGCAGGTTAACCTGGACCCACCCCGACCTGCCTTTTTCCGTTCTCCTCGGGAGAGTTTTCTTCCTCAACCGCGTCGACAACATGCCACGGCACCTTCTACTCCAACTATTGACTCTACTTCGCTTCCACATCGCGATTCGGACACCGAGTCGAATGCGTCGTCGCTCATGTCGCGAGCGGGTGCCTCGCTTGCTTCCCTTGCCACGTTCCCATTGTCTCATCCGACGCCAAAAAGGGTGCCCAAACCTCTCATGCTCAACTCTCGCGATCTTATCACGATTAAATCCCCCCATCCCCAGTCGGCGCGTTCGGAAGGCGGAACGCCAGAGCCCCGCGGTGGAGCAAGTCAGTGGGGAGACTCATTATTAGCTACCAAGAATCGCCACGTACCCCGACATGAATCGATGTCTTCCACGTCGTCGCTGTCACCCTCGGAAGCCATGAACAGGTATCCGTTCTCAGGTGCATACGCACGGAGCGCGGGCACAGGTCCACGCTCAGATTACGAATCGGATGGGTCGACAAGCCGCAAGGTGCCGTTAAACCGCAAGTCGGTATCACCCATGGCGCTGGCGTCGCGATCGCCGCATTTACCTTGGAACGCGCCGTCCCCAAGCGGGACACGCAGTCCGGGGCATCCGTTGTCGAACGGGAGCGTAACGGCGGAGGATATGGAGATGCCGTCCGAACGCGGCTGGCGGCATTTCGATTCGGAGGGGCACGTCCATTCGAGCGCGTCGATGACAATGGCTTCGACGGCGGGGTTTGACTCGCCTACGACGATATCGTCCCCGCCGATCCCGCGTACGCCGCTGATGCCACCTGTCTCCGGCCTGGGCGTCGTGCGTATTGTCAATGGAGGGAGCGCGAACGGTGGACACGTAACTACGAGCTCGATATCGACGCTAAGCGAGATGAGCGAGGCGAACGCTGTGCCACTCGAACCACCCACACAGAGCAGACTGGTCATGCGAAAGAAAACCCCCCCGCTTCCCGTGCTTCCGGCGACGCCCGATAGGGATATTGCCGTGGAGACGCTGCAATCGTCCGAGTCAGGTTCGGAGGCGCTAGTGGAACGGACGCCTTCGGGGAAGGTGGCGGCACCGGTCAAGGTGCGGTCGAAGCGGTACGCGCCGCGGCCTGGCAATTTGCGACTACGACCTGCGGGATCGGTTCAGAGTGTGTCCGATCAGCGGACACCGAGTCCGGGGCAACGGGGTTTGACAACGGAGTGGCCGGGAGAGCACGAGCTTGCTACGACGCCCAGAGCAGATAGCTACTCGGGAGGGACAGGTGAGGAAGGGGTAGAGGAAGGCACGGGCGCGGTGGTGTCGCGGCCACCGTATGTGCGCAAGTCGTCCAAGGAGTCGAGGGTGAGGAAGGTGTCCCCGGCCGGTAGACGGGTGAGGGATAGTGGTGCCGAGGAGGGTGACGATGAGGGGTATGATGAGTTGTTGAGCGCGTATGAGAGTGAGGAAGGAAGTCGGGAGTGAGTGTTGTGTCGCGGAAAAGGTATGGTTTGATTTTACGACGAGCCTTGGAAAAAGATAGAGCTGGGGCCCCTGCTTATTGGCGAGGGGGTTCCTTTGGCACTAGAGTACCAAACCTTATGATATCATGAATGAGAGGATCCTTTGCCACGACACTCGACTACCTACAACATCGTTTGAAGGATTGAGAATACTGTTTTTACATAGAGCTTCACGTTCTGGTACAGGGAGATGCACATTGACTAGCACTAGAATCTCCTTTCTCTACGACTTTCATTGTCTATCCCATTTAACATCACCACGCTCAGGATCAGGCGTCAGGCCAGATACTGATGGCAAGCTCCTTGACGAGCTGCAACTTCTTCTTCATATCTTCTGCCCCGAGCAAATTACCCTCTTCGTGCGACGCGAAACCACACTGGGGGGAGACACAGATGCGCTGCAACGCCTCCTCCACGGTCTCTCCCGTACCACTCGCAACGACCCGCGCAGCGTCGAGCACGCGTTCCTTGAGGGCCCCCTTGTCTTCGAGCGTGGGGAATTTGCTCGTGATAAGACCAAGAACGAGGAACTTGTGTTTCGGGAGGTGTTTCAGGGGTTCGAACGTGCCTACACCATGTGTCGCATTGAGTCGTCTCCATGACGCCATGGAAGGCAAGCGGATAAAAGAAACGCACCAGCGCGCGGGGTGTCGTATTCGAGGTAGTAAGCGTCCACGTTGACGTGGTTGAACAGCTTCACCGCGATAGCTTCGTACCCGCCCTCGGAGAAATGGATCGAGTGCCTAAAGTTTCCTCGGCAGAGGTGCAGGCCGACGGTCAGGTCTTTCGGACGCGCCGCGAGGCAGTTGTTGTACAGCTTGATGTACGCATCGAGGAGGGCATCGGGGTCGTCGTTGTCTTTCCTCAACCCTTCGAGCATTGAGACGTCGCAAAAGTAGGCGAGGAGGGGGTCGTCGATTTGGACGTTGCGGCAGCCGGCGGCGTAGAGTACCTCGAGCTCTTTTCGGTACGCAGCAGCGATGTCGTTGAAATACTCGTCACGGTTAGCATATACGCTGGGTTTGAACGCGTGGTCTCCTGTCAATGAATGGGTTCCGTGAGTTTCGGGCGACGTGCTGGAGCACTTGGGAGGGAAGGTGTGCTCACCGTGGCGTAGGTGGAACCACTCGGGAGCAGCCATGGTCAACTTGATATTTTTGACTTCGTCTGGATGAACGAGCGCCTTGAACGCTTCGAACTGGGGGATATAGCCAGATTTGACCCATTTGATCTTGCTCGTGCATAGCGTCGTGGATGCAGGCTTGGTGTCTGCAGAGCAAAGTTGATTTTAGGTTTCCCACAACGGGTGGGTCAGCACTTACTGTTGGCAGTGAAAGCATGTATATCGGGAACGTAGAGCTGTCATGTGATAAATTATCGCACAAGCGGAGCACAAATTGAATTGGCAAATTACTCTGAAAATCTCCAAAGGTGGGTTGTGAACCTCTTGGAGAAACGTCAGCTTTGCGTGCCAACTTGTTCGCGAGACGGGTCGCACCTTCGAATCCTTCCAGATACTCAAAGAATCCATCATAGAACCTTGTTATTCATGATCAGCCGCAGACCATACATGTGCATCACAGCGATACGAACATGTGTCGCCTAACCCGGATGTCAGTGTGGCGTTCGGCTATGTAATCTGCTGACCGACCTGTACTCCCCATCTGTGAAGCTCTTTATGCCGGCTTCCCGTTGCATGTGGAGCGCATCTATGATGGCCCGGTCTTCTAGTTCCCGTAGTTGCTCCTGAGTGATCTCTTTCTTATCAAACTTCTTCCTCGCTTCGAGGAGGTAGTCTGGTCGGAGCAGGGAACCGATATGCTCAGCGCGGAAAGGGGGGTTCTGCTTTATCGCCATGTTCAAAGAAACGAAAACAAGGGGATTGGATGATGCCTCGATAATGATAGGCATCCATTTATAAGTTTGAAAATACTCCCAGGCAGGATGACAGCGGAATAACAAAAGATCCTGCGGCAGATATGTTCAAGGACGGCGCCAAAAGCTCAGCGAAGCGTTTACCGAGTATGTACCCCACGTGCTCACGATCTTCGGCTCATCTTGACCTTAGCGAGTCGAGCACTTCCAATGGAGCGGGCATAATGGCAGGTCCCGGTGGTGCCAATGGCAGGGTCCGTCATCACGAGTCACACGGACAAACCATATCTTCGCTAATCCACTAGCATCAGATAACTTGGTCAAGTAAATCATGGCCAGTAGGACAAACTGTTACAATAACATATCGGGTCTTGATAGTGTCACGCGTGTTCTTCAGCATGTTGAGTCTCAGCGCCAGTTAATTCCCAAACTGAAACTGGAGATGAAATGGGGGTCATTTTCACATTATGAAAATAGATCGGGGACTTGCGGGCTCGTCTGGTCTCGTACCATGAACTGAAACAGTCACGTCCGAATATAGGAAGCGCACCTTCGGAGACCTCCGCATACTGAAACTTCTACGGGGCACGCGACCTGGCGTCGTTGATCGTCTAGTAAATGGTAAAGTTCCAAGTCTGTCACTGGCCGCAAGATGTATGTGTACACAGATCCACTCGGCCGTGGAGTAAGAATGTCAAGCTATAAGGTAGCCCATCGCGGGCAAACATCTTGGTATGCCGCGGACTACGAGAACATGGAGCCCGATACCAAGGATATGTAATGAAGTCTGCGAGAGTGCGTAAATTGAATGACACCGAATCTTGTGTGAGACAAAACAAAGCCTGAACACGGCGACATCGATCTTACTGTACCACACCCTCGGGTAAGGGTTTGCAGGGGCCAAGTGAGCCGACGACGCATGCTCAATAACCACCGCCGATGTCGCCACCAGCTCCAGCTCTCCCCCTCCTACTTCCTCTGGCTTCCCGCCACGCCTTCTTCCACTCGTGCGTCAACGAGACCTTGTCTTTTTCCCACCTTTCACGGATGGATTCGGGGGTATCTTGAGGGGAACGGGTGAAGGTGATGCTTGGCGGAAGGGGGTGGAACCCCCGGACTCGTGGTGTCGAGGGGAACAAGACGCATGAGTGCCGGTGAGTCGTTGTTGTGGGTTTGGAGGAAGAAGTATGTGAGTGCGGGAGTGAATCGGGTGAAGGGAAAAGTAGGGGAAGTGAGGGATCCAGAGTCACTCGAGAACGAGCTTTCGCCGACGAGCTTGTAGTAGGAATCTCTACAATTTGGGGTACTGATAAAGTCGGTTGAGATGGATGGTTATTATCTTGTGGCGCGCCAGGGGGTGCACTGATTCCAAGAATGTCAGCTTCGAGGTCGAGGTCGAGCTCAAGATCAAGGTGGTTGACGAGAGAAAATGACGCTGGAAATACAAAATATTCTTCAGGAATGAGAAGTGGGGAACAACACATCCGACAAACCGTTTTCCTTCGGTGCGAACAGGGCTTTGAGGTTCGGTCGTGAAGCTGGTTGCGCCGACGCTTCTACACTGGCTGGCGCGTCGTTCCCTTCCATTTCCATGCCTCTGTCCGGCGACGCTTCTACATAAACTTCATCCTCAACGGCCAGCTTTGCTTTGCCTTTACCCTTGTCACTTTTCGTGATTTTGCTTCTCTGACCCTCTCCAAAATCGCGAGGCACGATTTCAAAATCTTCATCTTCATCAACTTGCATCTCTTTGCCTTTCGCCTCCTCTTCATTTTCCATCTCATCGACGCTTTCTCTACCATCCCAATCTTCCTTGTCTCCAAACATATTACCCAACATTGCGAGCGCGACATTTGCTTCGTCACGTAAATCCGTGAACTCTGGGGCTTCATGAAATCCTGGAGAGATTGCAACGTCTGGGGATTTCAGAGCGCTCTGAGTGGTGCGTGCATGACCTTGAACCAATTGGAGTCCGTGGTGAGGCGGAGTAGAGGCATCACTACTGGTGCCATCTTTGTCCATTTCGTTCTCGTGCTCCTCATCCACGATGTCGTCCTTCTCAGGGATGGAGGAGTCAAGCGCATCTTTGGATGGAACCAGAACGGCGTCCAAAAACACGCCTTTGAGGTATACCGAGTCCCATTTCGTGGGGTCTATGAGGCGCCGACGAGCTCGTGCTGGGGGTGGCTTGATCCGTTTCTTCACCTTGCCGTTCAATTTGGCTTTCGAAGCGTTAGGTCCGCTACGTATCGGCCCCAGGGGTCGTTCAGGCCTCATCCGCATCGGGCGAACGACACGTCCGGAAGAGGTCACGGTCCATCCCGGAGTGGATGCGGCAGCAGTGGCAGAGAGTGGAATCAACGGAAGCGTGGAAGAGGGACAACCATGGTTACGGACGCGCGTTCGTGTCGGTCGAACGGGCTTCGGTGGTTGGGAGTTGAATTGGGCGAGTCTGGTAGTCGCGTTGTTCACATACACGCAAAGTCGATCCCATGAACGCGCTCACCGTTCCCGAAAGTTGGGTTTTGCTTCACCGATGCGAAGTTTGGCTCCTTTCCACATCGACCCGCTGAGCACGTTCAGACCTGTTTCGAACGTTGTAAGAACTCTTGTTCTGTGACCGCGTCTAGCAAAAATCGAATGCAGAACAAAGAGTAAACCCACACTTGGCCAACTCTTTTGCGCCGATTTCCATCGTCACGAAGCCGAATTTTCTTGGATCCCCAAGTGCATCGCGTGTGCCAAAACCGTCCATCACCTTGACGGTACCGAATAGAGACAAACGTCGCTCAAGGTCTGCTGGTGTTATCGAGGGCGTAAGCCCAGAAACGTGGAGCCGTTTCGTGAGCAACGGCTCAGACATTGAGTCAGTTGTAATGATACAAGCAGAAGGTGGATGATTGGAAGGACTTAGCTAAGCACTTATATCATGGAAATAAATTATATCTTGTTAATCTCTTTACCATCATGTCTGGACCCATTTCCCTCGATGAAGAGGTCCGGTTGTACACAACGAACGTGGAACGAGAGAGATACTCGCTTTTGGCGACGCTATTCGGGATCATAGTCGCCCTGGACTACCTCGAACGAGCCTACGTCCGTGACTCTCTCACAGCCGCTGAGTGAGTCCTCTCAACGCTGCTAAACACCTGCGTACTGAGAACCGTGCTTGTGAGAGAGGTATTCACCAGCGTGTACGAGGCTTCTGTCTCAGTACATGACGATGCTCAAGCTCGTCAAAGATTCGGTACCATCGATCGAGCAGTTCATGACACGTTACCGGGTGGGTACATGGTAATCGTTCATCTGGCGTGATCGAATTATCTATCCGGCATCATTCAGATGGACACCCCGGCTGCGTTACATCGCATTAAAGTCGGCGTGCCTGCGACAGTAGAACACTCGAGCGAAGCCGGTCCGGAGACTGGCAAGTGGATTGCCGAGACGACTCAGGTGTGTCCTCTCGGCAGTGCTCCTGACAAGGCCTTATTGGTATGATTCTTAGAACTTCATTACTTTTATGGACGCCTTGAAGTTGCGTCTTCGCGCCAAAGATCAGCTACACCCCATCCTACAAGAGCTCGTTACTGGCTATGCCAGGTTCAAAGGCAGTAAGGATTGGGAAGGAAGGAGTCGAATGGTTAGTTGGTAAGCCGTGCTCGCCCGGCCTGTCTTCGTCGCTTGATATTGTGGCAGGTTGATCTCGCTTAATAGCATGAAAGCCTCGGAGGAGATCACCGAGGAGCAGTCGAGACAAGTCAGTCCCTGTCGTCTACTTGGTTTTTCTGGCTCATCCACCCCTGCAGCTTCTTTTCGACGTCGATCACGCCTACGCCGAGTTTTTCCGCAGTTTGAGCGGCTCAAAAGGCGGCGACTGGAGATGACGTGTCCTTATTCCTACTGGCAACCTTCATAAGCGATTCACTAGGTGGAAAAGAGTGGATCATTATTGTACGACTTTCAGTGTCCTCTTGAATATCCCAAACTCTTCGGATTGGCTCGCATGTGTGTCGGTGTCGGCTGGGTCCCAACCATTAAACGTTATGCGACGTTCATCCAGTGACATCCATATAATTTGCTCCGCCTGTCTGAGTCGACGTCAATTAGAGATGATCCCAAAGATATCTTCCAGACATCAAAGCGTTATTGTCGCAGATGGGGTACAATGAAATCTTGACATGAAATGTCAGGATCTTGACACGCAGGCTTACCGAGGATGATTTCTTCGATTTCGGTCGCGAGGTTGGGTCTACGACAGTCAGTGTATGGACACCAGCGCCTACATATCCCCACCGCATTCAACTCTTTCCAAGCTTCCGCCGCTTCCCGAATCCACTCGGGTCGACAGCTGTACTCTTCCGCTTGACGCTTTCCACGAGACTCTGTAAACTCCGACCATTTTGTTGCGTAGGGCTTCGAGAATGTATTTGATGGTCAGAGCGAGGGTTGCTTTTCTGGTGTTTTGTACGCTCGGTGAGAAGCGCCGCCATGCTCTTAGTCTTTTTGAATCTGAAGGGTGGGGTGCAATGTTGATGTTACGTGCAATGCCGGTATAAAAAGACGACTCACTGAGGATTGGTAGGATCGATCGCGAACTGGTGGTCCTCGTGAATCGCGGCAAATCGCTCATCTTTGACGTCGATGACAAAGTCTTCTTGGGTTTCACCTGGTCCGTCGTCTGCATCATCCTTGCGTTTCTTGGACTTGTGTTTGAACTTTTTACTCTTGGCTCGCTTCTCCGCCTTCAGTACGGCTTTCATGTCAAAATGCGTGGGCTCGCCGTGGGGATTATCAGATGCGGCCAGTAAAGCCAGCTCGGCCGCGGAAGACTCGGTAAGCTTGGTAGACCTCTTTCTAGACTGGTTGGGGGATGGTTCCTCTTTTTCGTGTTCACCATCGCTCTCTGCGCCAAAGAACTCGTCGTCGAAACTTGACTTGGTGGGTTTCTTCTTCATCGACACGTCATCGTCGTCAACGTCGGTCTCTGTCCGCTTCTTAGCCTCCTCTTTCTTTTT
>JBBPMO010000927.1:0-14558 GCA_038090315.1 Xanthoconium stramineum | reverse complement strand
TTACCAAAGGGGAAGGTTGTAGAACTGTGTGGAAGGTAAGGGAAATGTGGTTACCATGAGAGAGGTAACCAAGGAGGGAGACAGTCCTGTAGAACAAGGTGCTACTAAAGGGGAACAATGAAGGAATCGGAGCAAGGCGGAAAGGCGAGTAAGTAAGAGTTCGTCTCCTTGTGTAAGGGAGTGAAGTGGAAGTAAGGGCAGCAGACTACGGAGACTAGGAAGAATATCTGAGAAAGGAAAAAGATCATAACATTACCCCCTTCGTATATTCGAGCCCCAGGCTCGACACTTCTGACCTTCTGAGTCATCATCCACAAGGGTGTTGAGGTCGTCGTCATCCGAGTAGGTTCCCCCGTAAGTAGATTGAGTGTTGGGTTGGGTAAACGGGTTGATAGGACAGTTATTGACCACATGTCTGGGGGCATCGCATCTTCCACAGTGTCGAAGGTTGCAAACTTCATCAGTATGTCCCCATCTATGACAGATATCACATTGGGTCGCCAGACAATGATGGGCAGCGTGACTGGGGGCTGTCTCCTGGCAGGTAGGGCAGCGGTACATGGGGCAGAAGAGCCCATGGTGACCGAAATCCATACAAATGTAACATAGGGTGGAGGGAGAGCAGGAGCGAGAGTGTTGTACGAGGACTCAGGAGGAGGAGGATGTGATCCATTGCTCTTCAGCGACCTGAATGCAGATGGCATCGTCATTGTTTACTGGGGTGGGAGCAGGTGAAGCAGGACGTGACGAGATTCAAAGGGTCAAGGGAATGGCTGGAGGGGAGGTATGGATTCCTGTTTGTCCTCGGTAATGCTGCTGCTTGGCTCTAGAGAGGGTGAGGTAGACCTGTTGGAATGCTGGGAATAAGACTTTGCTCAGGAGCTCCTCCAGGTAGCGGTGGAAGGAGTGGGTGTGGAGTAGTTTGAGGATAGGTCCAACGAGGAGGGAGAGAGTAGTGCGAAGCGGGAGGCCAAGGTTGCTAGGTAGGTCGTTTGGGCAGGCTCGGAAGTGTTGGATTTGGGCAATGGAGACGAGGTGTAGAAGTTGGACAAGGAGTTGGCAGGTGAGATTGGTCTGGTAACTAGGGAGTCCTTCGATGGCAATGAGGATGGCGGGGGAGGCAACAACAAGGGTGAATAGGGTGTAAATTCCAGAGGTGGGGAGGAGCGAGAATCTAATCGGTTGAGAGTCGGGTGGGGGCATATGGGAAGGTTTGTGAGTGCGAGGGGTGGGGAGGTATGGCATGAATATGGTGGGGGATTGGATCAAAGATGGAGGTATCATATGATATAGGCAGAAATCAGTAGAGCAGCGAAGTAAATGGATAGGGTGATGATGACCAGGATAGTGGGACTTGAGGAGGAGGGATAGGGGACAGGAGCAGCCACAGGCATGCGCAGGGGGGTACTCACGAAGAGATGCCTCATCCTGTGATTCTAGTAGTGGATGGGGCAGCCAGGCCTTTTACAAAAGGAAGGGTGAGTGTGGGCGTGATCAAGGGGGAGTTTGTGGAGGCAGAGATACTTGAGCTGGTACACAGTGAGGCCCAATTTCCAAGGGATGTCAGTTGGGCAGATGGGGAGGGCATTGTTGTATTTGATGACGAAGGGCATGGAGAGGTGGTTAAGTAACTGAGGGAGTGGGTTCGTTTATAGTCACTGAGTATATCAGGCGTGTGTCGGAGGTTTGATTTGGGTTCCCAGGTATTTTCCGACGATGGATACCCTTTCCTTGTGGTCAGGTATTTCCATCGTCCCGAGGGACCTCAGTGTGCGATAATTTGGTCGACTTCATATTCCTCCTCAGTTCCAATTAAGTCAGGTGGAGGTTTCAGAAAGTTGGGTCCATGTGTTTCAGTTTCCTTGTAGGAAGAAAGAAGGGAAGCATGGAAAACGTCATGTATTTTCCAGGTTGAGGGTAGGCGGAGTCAGTAAGTGAGCAGAAAGAGGACTTGCGCAATTTCGAATGGGCCCTGTCTCTTGGGAGCCAGTTTCCTGGAGGGGTAATTAAGACGGAGGTTTGTTGCTTCTAACCACACCTTGTCTCCCACTTTCCAGGGGGAGAAGTTCTGTGTGTTTTGTTCTTTCATTATTCGACGGGCTGTTTCATGTGCTGCTAGGGCTTCCTTCCAGGCTTTCTCCAGGGTTGCTAAGTGGTTTTCTAGGGCCAGAAGAAAGGTCTTTCCCAGGGGTGGGTACGCTCTGGGTTCATATCCATGTAACAATGAGAACAGTGAAACTTTAGTGGAGCTGTGGGGAACAGAGTTATGATGAAACTCAGTGGTGGGGAGGAAGTCCGTCCATTTCTGTGGATTATTGGCACAAAAGATCCGGAGATAAGTTTCAATCTCTTGATTGGTTTGTTCCATTTGTCCATCCATTTGGGGGTGGTAAGCGGTGGAGAGTTTGACATTGTATTGGAGGAGGCATGCCAGTTCTCTGGCGAAGGCAGACGTGAATTGTGGACCTCTGTCAGAGATTAGAGAGTCATGGAGGCCAAAGCGTTTGAACACGTGGTGGAGGAAAAGTTTGGCAACTCCTGCGGTATCTATTGCTTTTGAACAAGGGATGAGAATTACCCCCTTCATAAGGCCATGGTTGACCATGACCATCAATGAGTCATGTCCATTGGATGGGGGAAGGTCCATGACGAGGTCCACAGAGAGTTGTTTGAAGGGCAGGGGGGAGGAAGACAGGATAGGAGTGAGTGGGGGACGAGTTGGGTGGTGATTGACTTTGTTCTGTTGACACACGGCACACCCAGTAATGAAGGCATTGACAAAAGAGGATAGTCCAGGCCACCAGAAGTCGTGTTCCAGGAGTGCTTTGGTATGGAATCTTCCTGCATGTCCGGAGGTAGAAGAGTCATGTATGGAGCGGACGATGGCTTGTTGTTCATGTGGGGGAATGTACATTCAACCTTTGAAGTATAGGTGGCCATTGGTCATATGCCAATCGTCCATGGAGGAGCGGGGGAACAGGGGGGATCCCTTTTTCAAACCCTCCAATGCCCAACATACTAAGGGATCAGATTCTGAGGAGGATCAGATCTTTTGAGCAAGAGCAAGATCCAGCGCTTGGATGACGACAGGTTCCAGGCAGATTGATGTTTCCTGGTTGTCCATGGTGGTGTCTACATGGTCGCGTCTGGATAATGCATCTGCTGGGGCCATTTTGATACCAGGGGTGACTTGCCATTGGATGTCAAAATCTTGCAGGAACAGTGACCATCTGGCTTGTCGTCTGGACAGTTTCTGGGGGTCTTTGATGTAGGAGAGGTTTTTGTGGTCGGTGATGATTGTGATCAGGTGTGTGGTTCCCTGGAGATATTGGCGCCACTCTTCCAAGGCTAGGATCACCGTGAGGAGTTCTCTGTCATAGATGTTGTAGTTGCGTTGGGCGGAAGAGAAGGTACAGGAGAAGTATGTGCATGGGTGTAAGTCCGAGTTCTTGTCCATTTGCATAAGTACTGCTCTGGCAGCTAGTAGGGAGGCATCGGTCATGATGGAAAAGGGGCGAGTTACGTCGGGGATTCGGAGGACAGGAACAGATGAGAAAATTTGTTTAAGTCGTTCAAATGCCCATTGTTGAAGTTGGGTCCATACCCAGGGTTTGCCTTTCCGAGTGAGCAAGTTAAGGGGTGCCACAATGTTGGAGAAATCGGGAATGAATTTCCTGTAAAAGTTCACAAATCCAGTAAACAACTGGATTCCCTTGACAGAGGTAGGAGGTTTCCACTCTTTTATGGCATCCAGCTTCTTTTTGTCCATTCTAACCTCTCCTTGTCCAATGATCATTCCTAGAAACTCCATGCGAGGGGCGTTGATAGTGTTTCGAAGTCCAGTTGGCAACTGGTACAAAGACTGGCAACTGGACTGGACTGCAACTGATCGCAACTGGACTGCAGTTGCCAGTTGCCCAGTTTGCTAAAAATCAAAAAGACCGGTTGTGGACCGGTTGCTTGGCCCATGATCCCCCCATTCAGGGGCATATACCCAATTTTTTTCATATTTCTATCTATTTATTTGAATTTACTAGAGTACTTTCTATTATGGTTACTCAAAAAATGACATACAATGCGAAATCAATCATATCTTGGGCTCCTGTGGACCAAATCCTTTGATTTCTGGGTCAGTAGAAAGCCAGGGGCATCTAGTATTTTTCATATCTATATATCTAAGCGGGATCCTCACACGCAACCAAGCTGCGGACCAGTCTTTTAAAAGACCGGTTGCAACCAGTTGCAACTGATGTAAGGACCATTTAGGACTGGTTTTTACTGGTCCAGTTGCCGGTTGCTGGCTCTGGGGACTTTCCTAGGACCGGTCCTGGTCCGGTTGTGCTGTTTAGGGGCTAAAAAACCGGACTGGACCGGACTTTTAAATACTATCCCTAGCAGAAAAGGGGGCAGGAGCAGGCAAAGCAGCTGCAGAGCCTGGACAGCCAGGGCCAATTAGAATTGAGGGGGGGTGTAAGGAGGAAGGGCCTGGATCTGCATTGATACAGTCCTTGAGGTGAGAGAAAATGGCCAACAGATCCTCCTTTTCTTTTCCCTTTTTGGACTTTTTCTTGGGAGCTGTGGCAGGGGAGCTACCAGCAGAGACCTCCAACTGAGAGTGCACCAAACCTGAGAGAGGGATTGGATGTGAGAGCTCACCAGATGGGGGCTGGAGCATAAGATGTGGGGCCCAGATGCCAGATCCTGAAAATTCTGCCTGCTGGGCCAGCTCTGCAAAGGCAGGAGCAGGGGAATGGTCATGCAAGACTGGCAAGTGATGATGGGAGGAATGACCAGAATGAGGAGGCGACAATAAGGCAGGCATGCAAACCCAGGTATGAGGCGGATCATTGGTGTCGACTGCAGAACCAATAAGAACATCGTCCTCAGGTGGAATTGCTGCTGACATCCACTTGCAATGATGCACAAACATCATCCTTGGCTGGAAAAAAGGGCAAAAGGATAGGGGAGAGAGACAAGCCCTGGGAGATGCAACCAACGATGGTGCTCTATGTGAAGCGAAGCGATGGACGTCGCGGCACCGTGCCGTCGGAGCCTGAAAAGCGGCATCCGCCCGATCGTCCCTCCCTCAGCGGATGCACAGCTGGGCGGAGTCTGAACTGAGCAGTGTGACTACCGTGAGTATCTGTGACCACCGAACTGGGGGGATAGTATCACGAGGATTCGCAGGGATTAACCGTCTCTCGTGACCACTCGCACCTCCGACGTGAAGGTAAAGAAGTTATAGTCGTTACAACATCACCAGACCGACAAACAACAACTTATCCGACCTTGCCTGAGGTGTGAGACGAAGCCTCCTTCTCCCCACCCGCCTTTTCCCACTAACGACCAGCCCGTTACGGATCGCGCACGCTCACCCTTGTGGTCACTGCGGGACACACTTCGTGTGAGGCGATTGCCCAGGATTGCAATCACTGTCCATCTTGCCCACTCCCCAGACGTTGCGGCTGGAAGCTCCCTACACAGCATTGGAAGTATGCGGTCAAGCCCCCTGACGAGAGCTTTCACAGGCTCGAAACCGCCCTTCCCCCGACTCCCTATTCCCCTCTGCACTATCGTTCAGACCCCGATCCTCGGAGGAGGGTGCCTGACGGACAATGGGACTCGATGGCCCAGGTGTTCTCATGCACACACGCAGACCATGAACGGCACCCTAGTTCGCCCAACATAGTCGAAGCGAAGAGTGGTGTTTTTTTTTACAGTGTGCCCTCATGGTCGATCGAGCGTGATGTCTGCTCTCGGAGAACTCGTACTGAACAAGTGCAAATGCATTCAAGTGTTATTATTTCAAGAGACTCCTACATTGGACTTGAGGGAAAGAAGATGGAAGCAACCGTTGGTCATATGCCGTCCGGAAATATAACTACCGCCACTTCAATTCTGTAACCTTCAGACCACGGTGACATGGTGTCGTGGCGTCGTGGTGCTATACAATAAACGTTTTTTCTCATACATCGTAAAATATAAGAGCCATCAGTCATGAATAGTATGGTAAAATTGATAGGCAGTATGCAAGTCCAAGAACGACATGATCAAACAAAAAGCAGCCCAGCAGCAAAGGCGAAACAGGTCGACAGCGAAGCGATAAAGGGACAACGACGTACGTGTAAAGGACAAGGTGATAGAAGGCCCGTATCATGTCCATGTCACAATACCTCCACGGTTTCAGTACGAACGTCGCTGGCGAAGTTGATCTGACGGTCGATTCCAGGAACAATGATCTGATGTTCCGCAGCGATGCGCCTGAAGTCTCCATTAGGTTGTTGCTGAAGCAAGAGCGCATAGAATGGTTGTTGTAGACGAATGACCAGCCGTAATGCGCGAGTATAGTCGACCGTTGATCGGTGGATGCGGCATGCACTGGCGAAGAGAGAGCAGATTCGAACCCTGTCTCTGAGTCAGAGTCCATCTCCGGATCCGATTTATGGTCGTCAACATCTTCTATGCTTCCCCAGGCAAAACTGTCGAGCGGATCTTGCAGATCGCGGATCCATGGATGTACGAAAATGAGCCTGCGTGGCTCAGCCAACGAGAGGGTCTCCGACGTTCGGAAATCCAGGTCACCAATTCCCGATACCCTGGCACGGTAGTGGTTGTCTGGACCCGCTGAATCTTGTATGGAAAGCCTTTTGACAGCAAAGACGATGCATGGAAGATGGAGTCGGCGGTTAGCAAAGCGTGCTAGAGGCAATTGAGTGACCCGTTCATGGAGCGATACAACATCTGATCGACGTAGCGAGTCCCGCATTTCTGCTGCGCGCATGGCCATTTCAGCACCTTGGAGGGGAGGAGAGGCAGTCGGTTGTTGACTATACACTGCTAGGGTGGCTGGAAGGCAACTGTTGTATGACGAAGACTTGCCGGCCCAGGCAAGCACCGTCACTTCGCCCGAGCGAGCGACAATCTCCTCTAGCAAATGGCCCAGCGCATCATCGCCTTCTCCGTAGCGCGGAACAATGTCACTCTTGAAAACACCGATCAATGAATATGCGACGTCCTCTTCCACCGTCGCAACGCGAGACGCGGCTAATCGTAGCTTCTGTCGTACACTGAGACGATCAGGATTGAAAGCGATGATCGTTTCTCGAGTCATGCCGATGGCGTCTGCGAGTTCCTGCATAATCTCCGGGGATTCTTTATGGTTGGAACGAGTGTCGTTGAGGTATGGATTCCAATTGCGATCATAGAATCGGATCGCCTTTGCTGCGAGAAGTTCTTGTGCGGTCCAGGCACGCGTCATCCAGATACTCTTCAAGAGATCGCCGAGCGCCGATGGGGAGTCTATATCCACAAGAAGGACAAATGTGGCTGCCGAAGCTGCATACCACTTGTACATCATTATGAGCGACTGGTTCAAGAGAGGGCCGATCGTTTTGTCAATACAGGCAGTGTCGCTCCAAGCCCAACGGTATCCGTTGTCGCGAACCACCTCGCAGAACTTGCGAAGCTTCTCATTCAGGGGAAATGATGATTCTAGTTTCCACACTGAGCCAGCCAGATTGACATCTTGAAACGAAGGCTCCTTCCCTTGCCAGACATGTGAAAGTGTCACGTATAGGAAATATTCTTCGACCACCTGCTGGATCCGTCCATTATCCAACTCGTGCGTCATGGAGGAAAACAGTTCTTTGAACTGCACTTCCGACTTGAATGTGCGCATTCGTTCCAGTCCATCACACAGACGCCCATTCTGGACGTCGATCAACACGAGTGGGGATAACTTGAGTGCCCCGCGAACAACGCCGTCAATGGCTGACCCCAACCTGGAGGGCGAGACATATTCCTTTCCTAGTTCTATGGAATTCAAGTCAATGTCAATCTTTCGCCAGGTGCAGTGATACTGACGACGGATCTCTTGATTGGGGGACTCTTCAATAATAGAGAACATGCGGGTGAATGCAGTTATCGCCTCATCGTAGCGTTGCAAACCATGCAGGGCGGCATGTCTCTGTTCGAATCCCCTCGGATGAAGAGGATCAGCCTTGATTGCCTGCACCGGTTGAGCTCAGAATGAAGAGACAAGGGGGTAAAGCCAAGCCGTACAGAGTCCGCGTCCTTCAAAGCATCCTGCCAGAAACCAAGCCTTACCCTGGCATTGCTTCGCTTAACAAGGAGACCGACAGGGTTTGATGGATTGAGGGACAGCGCAGCAGAGTACTGCAAAACCGCTCGTGGAAAATCCTTGGTCGTCACTGCCGCATCACCGTTGCTTTCGAAAGTCGCGAGACACTTTCGAATGAGGTCTGAGGTGGAAGTCCAATGTATGATGATCTGAATTGGTTGTGATGAACATACCTGGATTCCAGTTATTGGCGTCCTCGCTCGTCAACACTTCTTCGCGGAGTGTTTCTGCCATGATGAAAAGTGAATCCGCAACCTCGGAATGACCTGTAGTATCCATGGCCTTATATAGCTGTAACTGGATTGCGGCAGGGAGTCTATCAAAGTCCCATCCGAATATCTTTCAAACAGTTAGTATGGTTGTTTGAAACTAGAAAAAAATCCTACTAGCGAAAGGACTGCCAGATGAGGACCTTGTTGAAACGGGACGGCTTCTTCAGCACGCTTGAACAATTCTGTTGCACGTTTGTTGTCGCCCCCTTTCATCAATACGGTTCCTAGTAGGAGGTATAGTTGAGCCTGTCAACGCCCTGTCAAGCTTGTATAGAGGCCCATGTTGCGTCGTGTACATACCCGCACAGTGACATACAATGATGGATCATCCGATACATCGATCAAGTCACCTACACGCAGGATAGCATCATCATGTTTTCCGCGTTCAAACAGGGTAATGGCCTAAACGAAAGGTCAGCACCGACACCAACAACAATAACAAGCACATACCTTGATCAGCAAGAGGAATTTGTTTTCGCTTGGGAGACCTTCTGTAAACACAAGATCGAACACCCGTAAGGCTGATTCGTGCTCCCCATTGCCGACAAGGGTGATGGCATGCGCGATATAACCGATGGTGGATCTCTGAACCTTGATTGACTGATGGACGATGGTAAACACGACATAGAATGCCGAATTACCCGAACTATTTACCTGTTTGACATCGCCGATTGCCATTTCCCACCGTTTCGAACGTGCTCGCACAATAGCGCGGTGAGCAAGACTATGTGCATGATGCAACGTATTGGAGGGAGCAATGGCACTTTGTGTCAAGAGCTCCTCGGCTCGGGTCAGGTCGCCCTGGCTCCACGATTTAAATACTGTCTCGCTAAGGCACATCAATGGTAACTGCGACGAAGAATTAGGTTTGACAACATCAATGAATGAATTGCTCACATTCACTGTCAAGTACGAGACAGGTAGGATGTCACGTAGACTCCGCAGGGTGACCTTCCCGTTTGACTCCCCGGTCGCAATCTGGTCGTCATTTGGCGAAAGGGCAATCCACGAAATGCCACTTGTGTGCTCGATGACGGTGCCAATTTGCTGGTACGCAGATATGTCCCAAAAAGATAGTGACTTGTATGCGAAAACGACAGCGAATTTTTGGTTGCGCGATAGAACGACGGAACCGAGCCATCCACCACCAGGAATGGTCCATTCTTTGAGCAATGATCCCGAGGATGTGTCGAAGTGCTTGACTTGGCTGTGCGAGGCCGTAAAGAGTTGACGACCGTCTGATGTCCAGGCGAGCGATGTCATGAAAAAGGGGACCATGGAGGAGATGTCGGACAGTAATAGTTGCTGGCCATTGTCGCTGTCGTAGACGCGAATCGACTTCGCTGTCTTCTCGTGGTTTTCTGCGACGGCTGCGGTTGCGATGCGGTCACCGTTGGGGGAGAATCGCACCGCCACAACACAGTTTTCGTGCTGAAGTGGACCGACGAGCCGCTCTCCTGTAGTGATGTTCCAGATGTACACTGTCTTTTCACCTGACCCCGTCGCCAGTTTGGTCGAGTCCGATGAAACATCCACCGCAAACACGGTGTTTGTGTGACCTTTGATATCGAGGACCTTTGCGTGGGTCCGTGCATCCCAGACCCTTACGTCGGTCTTTCCATCGTCCAAGTTCAACCGCCTGAGTCCAGCCACCAACCATTTGCCATCTGGCGACAGCGCGATAGCTTTGATTTCCGCCCCTTCGACTCGAATGGGTTCGCCGACCTCTTGTCCGTCGTCCACTCGCCATCGCCGAATCACACCTTCATCACCGCCACTCAAAACCTGCTTGCCGTCCTCCGCAAACACAACCGAGCATATCGCTTGTGTACTACTATTGATTTCAATTGATCTCGGAGGATCTGAAAGTTAACGGGCAGTCATTACAGGCATTCGCCAACCACTAGTACGTACCATTTTCGATCGAATGCATCCTCGCTCCCAACACACAGGACAGGATGAGACTCGGTGGGAGTACAAGGTCGAGGGGCACGGGATACGCCGCGCGGCGTGTGTACGTATGTTGCCTTCTTATCGATATGGAATCAGCTCACACAGCCCTCGCCCGTGCCTCGTGTTCCGAAGCGGCCCGCCTCCACCCGCAATAGAGGCCCGGTCGATAAACGCAACAAAGCTGATTGTCGGTATGTCAACTTTGAACTAACCGATCCAATTATTGACTATGAGTGGCTCCCCACACCCAGAGAGATACACGATCGACCCGAGCCAGTGTCAGTCACTGGCATGGTTCTCAATATACTCGATTGCGACCACTCGACGTTTCAAGAGCCATGATTTAGTGACGGCCGGAGCCCACACACGAGCCATTTGCCATACGAAGACAATGCAGTAGCATAGATTTCTCCTTTGGCTCGAACTTTTGGTTCACCAACCTCTTTTCCGTCTTCGACTCGCCACTGCCGAATCACCCCTTCATCACCACCACTCAATACCCACTTGCCATTCCCGGTAAACAAGACCGACTTAGCCTCACGTTGACTAGGTGTTGGAAAGTGTTGAGGACGATTTAGACCACAGAAACATTCATCACGGAAAACTTTTTTTTCTGACAAGGACTGGTAATGTGCATAAAGGGCAATCATTCATCCCATCCTGACAATGGCCAACCAATTGACCCCTGTGCATGCTGGTGCTACTGCAGACTCCTTCCCATCCTTGTGCTGGAGGGCATCTGGAAAATCAGGCCAGAGTGTAGATTTCTTGCATGAAATAGTGGTAGTAATAGTATGTATGTTTTGCAGGATGTGCAGTGATAAACAATTAGTGCACAGCCTTGCAAAACACAGTCTTGCCTCTTCTTGTCTTGCAATACAATCACTGGTCACCAGCTGTAGTCCTCCCCATCCAGTTACCAGTAATTTTGCAATACGTCTGAGTCATCCCTCCCACACTGTGTATCCATTTATTCATCTTTGCAAGAAACGTCACCTGTAACTCTTGCAAATATCTTACTTGCTGTATACCTGTCTTTTCACTATCTTGCAATATGCTCCCTGATTACTCTCCTGCCCCTCTTGCAAAATCTTTGCCACTTTCTACTCACTGTATCTTGTCCGCCCGCTTGCAATACGGTGCCTCCCATCCCTGCATTTGCAAAACGTATCAGTGCATCGTCTTGCAATATACTTAGCTCCCTGCTCACTCTCCTGTCCCTCTTGCAAAATCCTCGCCATTGTATCCTGCCTGCCTGCTTGCAATATGGTGCCTCCCATCTCTACGTTTGCAAAACGTGTCGGTGCGTCATCCTGCAAAATGCTTACCTTGCTTTTACATATATAGCAGCTAGCCATATCCCTCTCCCATCCTTGTCTTGGAATGCATCCCCCTCACGATTTTATGTGTGCACCCTAGATTCTCCCATCCACTGCCATCCTCATTGCATTGCAAAGTTGCGGCTTCAGCCCTAGTTACTGCACCCTATTTCCAATCCATCTTTCACTACATTTGGTCTTTGCCTTTCCTGCCACCCTCTTGCTAGTGTAGGTACATCCGCCTATCCGCTGTATGTGCAATACATATATAATCCTGTTTTGTGATGCGAGCAGACTGTCATTCAACTGTCGCATATTCCTCTGTCTTTTATCATGTTATGTTGAAAAAAATGGTATATACACTTTGAGTAAAGAGTTGGATGAGTGACAACTTAGATACCTGTACTCTAGATATGACTATGAACTATCCTAGGCGACTCTTCTCTTCCTGAAATTGAATGCAATTGAGTCAAAGTTTTGAAGGAGATTCAGGAACTTACTTGATCTTTGATGCTATGCTGCCAGGTCCATTGTCTCTCACCCATTTCCCTCTTCCAGTCTTTTGGATGGGTATGCTGCTGTCCAGCTCACTGGCACTTTGTCTCCTGTGCTTCTTGTCCTTTCACTTCGGCCCATCACTAGTGGCCAGAGTATGATTCTCATTCCTGATAAGATTGTCCCATGCCACATGCTGAGATGGCACGGGCTTTCACTTTGAACAGCTGGATGAGGATGTCGTCACACTATCACAGGTCACGTCCACAATGGCCTGACTCTGGGTGTGTTGTAAATTGATGACATCACACTGGATCGGGGAGGGGACAGATACCAGCTGTACAGCGATGTCAGAGAGTGGTTCATGCCTTGGTGATGTTTCAGGTGGAGTGGGCAGGGGCAACCTTGGTGACTGGGGAGCAAACACGGATTGGGTATTTGGTGCTTGGTTGACAAGGTTGTATTGGTTTGGTGTGCGTCCATTATACCCATAGTCCACATCGTGAATAGCCCCATGCTGAGAGAAATGAAGTTCTGACCATATGTATGAATATGATGAGCTCTAATCAGATTGCGGAACAATGTGTGTGCCCAACTCAGTGGTTCTGCTTGTGATTACACTTGTGGACGGGAGCGATGCTAAATCTGAGTATTCAAGGGACATGGAGCTGGTAGAGCAGAGCGGGAGAGTACCATACAAATCATTCTGGACACTGTCAAAGGCAGGATTAGAGAAGGCAAGAGTGTTGTCATTCAGGAACTCCATAAATGTTGATGGTGCTGGAACTTCCCAAGAACCAAGTCCAATGACATCTGGACCTTGGGATGTCAAGGCACTGCTGGTTGACATAATGGCAGAGCCACCATAGGATGTGGGAGGCACAACAGCATGGAGAGTTTGACTTGATGGAGCCGTAGATACGGCAAGATCTGCCAAGGTTGACGCTAGAAGAGCCAAAGAAGTGGAAAATGATGATGCAAGATCTGGCAATGTGCCAGATGTTGCAATATTTGATGGAACGAGAGACATCAGAGGTACCGAAAGTCTTGCAAGATCTGCAGTAGTGTGGGGTGCCAAAGGTGTTGGATATGTTGCAAGATGCAGTGGCATAACTGGAGGTGTTGCAAGATTATTGGTGGCGAGAGATATCGAATGCGTGGGAGGTGTTGCAAGACACGGAGATAAGGCTGGAGATGATACAGAATTGGTAACTGCAGGCGAGCGTGCAGGACAGGATGACGTGGGGGATTTGTTATAAATACTTGCCCCCTTCGTGCTCTCACCCTCATCAGCATTCTCTCTGCCCTCATCGTCATCAAGTATTCCTTCAACGTTGGTATTGTTTTTGCTGAGTCTGTTTTCTTCGTTACTACCTTCAACGGTCTCACCATCACCATCGACGTCCGTAGCATTATCCTCGTCCGAGGGGACGAGTTCTGATTCTGTCGGGGCACTTGTGGTCAGTAACATGCCTCGTTGTTGTACCAACCACAACTGACAGTAAACTTCTGCCAAGAATTCGCCGTACGCCTCCACCACGTTGGTATCAAAACTGGTGTAGACGTCTGCAAAGTCCTGACTGTTTGTAGTCTTCCCAGTGTGCAAGCTATCAGAAAATTCAGTGAGTCAAGATACCAGACGTCACAACAAAGTATCCTGACCTTGTAATTATATTTGTGCCGTCTGGATCCGTTGGATCAGGACCGCCCATCAAGACGGTGAATTTCCATCCTGTCTGATTCCCAAGGTATTCCAAAATGCGCTGCAGTGCAGCACCACATTGTTCGACATTACTATACATATTGATGTTAGCATGTATCACGTCAGTAGATGGAGACAAGACTCACGTGCAGAGCGCATCTGGGTCTTTCTCGGTGTCATCATCGGTATCAGAGTCACAACCGTTCTTACTTCCTCCCCTCCTCTTCTTTGCATTTTCATTTTGCTCCTTGGTCATCTTCATGATCAGTTCCTTGACGTCTGTTGACTCGCTTTCGAACGACTCTCGAACCTTCTTGTTGATGTCCGTAATGGACATTCCAGTACTGATCGCTGACTGGACATGCGTCTTGAAGAAAAGCTTCGAGTATATCTCGCATGGTTTCTTTGCACGCTTCTTCTGCTTGAGGAACTTGCTGATGAATTTTGCAGTCTGATTGTTAGCTGCACGGCTCCGCCCTGCACCAGCGTGCCAATGCATCCAATGGCGAAGCTGCTTCTTGTGCTGAAGGACAGCATTTGAGAGAATATCGACTTGCTGCTTAGTCAAGGCAGCATCCAGTGGGATACCAGGGAGTGCGATAGAATGCTCTGACCACCTCTGAAACCATTTCTGGAAGAGGACTGGCCATTGTTTCATATATTCGCGGCCACCAATT
>JBBPMO010000926.1:0-14561 GCA_038090315.1 Xanthoconium stramineum | reverse complement strand
AACAAGGGAACAGGATCCATCCAATGGAGTGACATAAAATGTCGTCGGAGTGATATCACCAGTAGAGAAGCGGATAGAGAGGTCGATAGCTTGAGTGATGGTGGAGTTGGTTGTTCCGTCGAAGAGGTGGAGTTGGAGCGGAGGTACGGAATAAGGGTGAAGGGAGTTTTCATTAACGAAGGCGGTATCTATGAAACAGTCGGAGGAACCAGAGTCTACAAGCGCAGAGAAGGACGGAGTATCGTAACCTATCAGAGAGACAGAGGGCATAAGTGATTTGGGGTCTGAGAGAGCGGACGCATTGAGACGGATCTCCTTGAGTGCACGGTTGGTGTCAATGCAACCTCCAATTCGTGCGGAGTCGTGGAGGTTGCAGACTAATTTTTTGTCTCGGAGGAGACATCCGGTTTAGCTTCCAGAGTTTTGGTTGTGGTAGCATGACCCTTGGATGCCCTAGAGGAAGACTTAGGGCAGTCTTTCGCCATATGTCCCGCATTTCCACAGAACATACAGAGCTTGTTGTCAAAGCAGCGCTTTCGCTCTTCAGCAGTAAGCTTGCCATCTTTGCCCAACTTTGACGAGATATCGGATTTGGGGGCGGAGGTGTTGGTGGTCTTCCCTTTGGACTCATTGGAGTTCTTGGAGGAGCCGGAATTGTTCCTGGAGGAGGAGGATGCGGAGGGTTTGTCAGAGGACCTGGAGGATGTGGCGGAGGAGTTGTTGGAGGGTTTCACCTGTCGGTTGACTTCAGACTTGCACTCCCAATAGCGCACGTCAATAGCCTGGACGAGGGTACGGAGTTTGTAGAGAGTTGTGGGTTTTCCGACTCGAGAGATCTCATCCTTGATTCAATCAGGGAGACCATTGTAAAAGTGGTGCCGGAGGGCACCTTCTCCGTAACCCCGGACCTGTGAAGCAATCCGGTTGAATTCAACAACATATTTGTTGATGCGTTGACCATCCTTCATGGACAGATGGTCCAATTGGTGTTCTGCATCTCCGACCGGGTCATGTGGTCCAAAGTTGGTCTGGAGTTCCAGGACAAACTCCTTGAAGTCGTTCATCCAGGCGGGGTTGAGTGCCAGATCTTCCATCTGGAGGAGGTCTGGTTCAAACCATTCCAGGGCCATGCCTTTGAGGTATGACTGCACAAAGGTTACTTTGGCGTGGTCCTTGACAAAAGCCTTGGGGCGATCTTGGAAGTTCAACTCGCACTGGACCAAGAAGGTCCGAAGTTTGCGGGGGTCTGTTCTGTCAAACTGATCTGGTTCGCAGACCTTGGTGCGCGGAGTTGATTTGGAGGTGGAGCGACGAGCGGAGCAAGCGAGGCTGCTGATCACGCTTGCGAGGTTCGCAAGCGTGTCTCGAGGGACCTGCTCATTATCATCCTCATACTCGTCGTTGTACTGGTCGTCATTGAATGGGTCATTATCATCCGGGTTGTCATCCAGATTGTCGTCAGGATCCCCACCATACGGAGGTTCATCTCCGGGTGGGCCCTGTTCATCCAGAAGACGTTCGTTGTTCGGAGGAGTGTGGAAGGAGGGTTCTTTATATCAAGAACGATCCGTATGATGGGTGGTTTCAGAGGTGTCATCATCGTCGGGAGGAAGTTCGATGAGATGAGTGACAGAAGTTGGAGAGTGGGATTGTTGAGGCGCTTGGAAAGCAGACCTCGGAGTACAACGGGCGGAGAAACTGCGGAATATGTCAGCAGTTTCCGGACCTCGTCGATTGCTTTGGAAAGTGCTGAGGGTTTCGAATCTGGGGGGCAAGTCACGGCTGGCGGCTGCCGTGCGAGCTTGCGATCTGGTGGTACGAGTGGCCATAGCGTGGTTGTTGATAGAAACTTTGACAAGTATGAGTTCGAATATACTGTTAAGACCGGGTCAACTCTGGAACTATCTCCGGAACGTCCGGAGATTAGTGTCAGACGGGACTTTGGCTTCAGCGACTCGGAGGGGAGCGCTGCGCCCTTGTCAAGTCTTTGTCCCGGATTTTGGAATGCGGAGATAACTTGGGGGTAAGACTTCAACGTCGCGCAGCGACAAAGTCGAGTGATGTTCAGAGGAGAGTCAGAGACTCTAGCGGAGGATCAGAGGGGAGTGGAATCTTAGTTGATATTTGAACTGAGGGAAATACATGGCTCGGGGGTACAATACTTATACTATGGAGGTGTACAGGATTGGTAGCGGAGAATGGAACTAAAAGATAGGAACAGATGTAGAATGTTAAGGCTGCACACCGGCTGTCCGGAATGCGGAACTGTGGCATAGGTTCATAGGGTCAGTGGCAAGAATGCTACTAAACCTTAGTACAAAAGGAGGTAACTAAAATGAAGGATGACAAGAGGAGACCCTAATACATGTCCGGAGGTCTGAAAGCAAGTCCTGGGGGAGAACATGCTGGAGTTGGTTTCTAAAGGGGTCGGAAGTGGACTGTACCGCTGGAGTTGACTTGGTCAATCGTATGGGATATGACACTTCTCCTAGATAGAAGGGACCAAAAGAACACTTATTCTTTTGTTACGCAAAAGGAATCTTACTGCCTGAAGCATCTAGGACAACCTTCTCTGGAAGGTGCTCACAAAGAGATGCAGTGTCCAGAGAGAGATTCTAAGGGGCTTGGATGGAACAAGGGAAGTTTGCAAGGTAAGACTTGGACACAGCAAGGTACCTTGTATTGCATAGAATAAGTGTAAGGAAAGAGACATTACAGTGGCAGCAGGATATAAGTACTACAGGCTGTGTCATTACAGAAGGTGATGGAAGGCTATAGAATGTGTGACTAATAGGGGACACATAGGTAGCACAAGAGAACTACCTAGAGGAGTGAGGCTGTCCATCAAGATCAGGAAAATAAAGACAAAAGAGACACTACCCCACTCAGAATGTAAAGAGAAGTACAGGAACAGGGGTAGGTTCGCCTTCAGGAACAGGTGAAAGAGAAAAGGAACAGAGATCTAATGTAAAGGTATAACAGTCCTCCATATACAAGGCAAGTCCTAGAGGGAAAAACATACAGCAAAGCACACATATCAAGAAAGTACAGCCACCCAGATAGCTGATCATAACAGTATATATCTTGGGCAAACATATTCATGCACAATTAGATATGGCAGATGTACAAGCAAGCAGAAGCTCTTTCTGGATTGCTGAGGAAATGGACCTCTCAAAGGATATCCATGGCTAGAGCAACCCAGTTGAACAACAATGAATGTCACTTCATTTCTCATGTCTGTCATATCATCAATAAGAATCTGGTCAAATGGTCCTCCAACAAGATCTGAGAGGCAGCTGAAGCTTATCACTTCTATGGTTTCCAGATTATGACAGAGCATTCACTCCTTTCTCATTGACACTTACATCAAGGATCCTGCCCAATATGAGCATCTGTTTGACACCATGGGTGCCTTTCCCTGTGTCAAGCACAAGGCCAGGCTGGCTAGGCTCTCCAGTGTGTTGCAACCCAGTTGAACAACAACAAGTGTCACTTCATTTCTCACATACTTGCTTTTCTTTGTCATAGCATCAACAAGAATCTGGTCAAGCAATTCTCCAACAAGGTCTGAGAGGCAGCCAAAGCTCATTGCTTCTACAGTTTCTAGATTATGACAGAGCATTCACTCCCTTCTCATCAACACCTACATCAAGGATCCTCCCCATTGTGAGTATCTGTTCAACACCATGGACATCCTTTCCTATGTCAAGTGCAAGGCCAGGCCAGCTAGGCTCTCCAGTGTGTTGCAACCCAGTTGAATAACAATGAGCATCACTTCATTTCTCACATACTTGCTTTTCTTTGTTGTAGTGTCAACAAGAATCTGGTCAAGTGATTCTCCAATGAGGTCTGAGAGGCATCCGAAGTTCATCACTTCTACAGTTTCCAGATTATGGCAGAGCATTCACTCCCTTCTCATCAACACCTACATCAAGGATCCTCCCCATTATGAGCATCTGTTTGATGCCATGGGCACCATTCCCTATGTCAAGCACAAGGCCAGGCTAGCTGGGCTCTCCAGTGTGTCTCTGACCAACATTCAGTGTTCACTGAGCATCCATCTATGCTGCTGTCAAAGGCATGGTTCAATGCCTGGTCTCACATTCTCCAATGAGCTTATCCATCATGAGTGCTTTACCTGTCACTCTGATCAGAATGAATGTCAAGCTGATGTTTCATGGATATGATTTCATTACAAGGCAAGACCAGCTTCAAAAAGCAATGAGTGTCAGACTGCTTGAAGGTGAATGTAAATCACAACAATCAGAAGAGTGAAACAGTCACCAGCAAGGTTTTGTGAGTAGTATCTTGACCAGCATGCTTATCACCTCAAACTAACTTGACAGTGAACAGCTCTTTAGTCAAGGATTTGAATCTGAGCTCACTTCTCACTTTTATTGGACTCTGGTTTGTATACCTTCCAACCATAGCACTACTTATATGCATCACACTCCATTTATATAGTTATCATCTTGTACAATCATTACATTCTACTGATATTGATCATTTGCAACAACCTTAATACCATCCTCTTTAATGGATTTCATAGGCTTAATTAGGAAGTTTACAGCCACTTCATATATATAACCAAATAACTTTGAAGGCCACTTATATATTTCAATTTTCTTCCCACTCTCTCTTAACCATGTTCAAAGCCATTATGCCCAACTGCTGGACCCATGGTGGTCAATTGGAATGCTTCCACTGACATCCATTCACTGTCAATGAGTAAGCCAACCCCAACTACATTCACTGTCCTTTGTTTCTGGCTCAATGTCCCCCATTCCCAACTCCTCCAATGACACCAGTCACAATCTCTAAACCACCCCATCATTCATTTGGGTGAGTAACATTCTAACTACTGATGACAGTGAACTCATCAGGTCTCCTTGTATTCCAGTTCTTTTTCAGCACTCCTGCATCTGCCCATCTGTCTGTCCCCTCATCTGGGCCCTGTCTCATCCCACCTGGATCCACAGTTGCCCCAAGTTTTGCCCCCATATTTCAACTTTCTGGTGCTACCCTGAATTTGAATGACTCCTTCCTTGTGCTGTTACCCTCACTCCTCCCTCAATGACTGTGCCTCTTGCTCCACATCTGATTGCCACCTCAGTGACCATGCCTCCCCTGTTCCAATGTCTGTACCCCACCTGTCAGTTATGGTTAGTGACTCAAACCTGCTTGTTCTATCTTGATGCCTAATATCCTGTTGACAGTGATACCACCCTTCCTGAGTTATGGATGTTCCATATCAGAACTCCTACCTACTATAGCTATGAATGGTTTGTTTCTGTTTCCATGGTATGAGTGGTGGAGGTGACAATCTATGACTACTGGAATATTGGTATCATCACTAGTAGCTACAATACAATTTCAAAGCCATCTGACCACTTATAACACATTTGAACTAGCAAAAGCTAATTGGATTGCTTACCATCACTTTGTAATTACTTAGGCAAGTTACAAGGTAATTACAATGAGTTGCTAATGGTTGGAATGCTCTTGGAACTCACATGATGTTGGATCTGATATCTCCCCCATGGAAGTGTATTGGCACCAGCTTGGAACTGGCATCCAACCAAATTGTGAGAATTTTGGGTATTCTTGAAAGTTTATTGTACTACCACCAGTAAATTACAGCCTTGCAAGCACTCCCAAGCAATGGGAACTGAGAATGGAAATTTCTAACATAAGCCAACATCACTGGTTCTCCTCCTTCTCCTGCTTACTTCTAAGTCTTCAACACAGTTTCAATGCTACTAAGGGAGTAATGTTACAATTAGTGTTTGA
Source organism: Xanthoconium stramineum (assembly GCA_038090315.1). Lineage (NCBI taxonomy): Eukaryota > Fungi > Basidiomycota > Agaricomycetes > Boletales > Boletaceae > Xanthoconium > Xanthoconium stramineum. The sequence continues at coordinate 8,771 of JBBPMO010000926.1, read as the reverse complement.
AAGTCCAGTCCTAGGACTGGGAAAAGACTGCAACTGAACTGGACCAAGACCAAACAAGACCAAGACCAAAAAAGACCATTTGTTGGTCTTTTGCAGTCTTGGTCTTGGTCTTTTCATTTTGGAGAAATCAAAAAGACTGAAAAAAGCTGGTTTAAACTGGTCTTTTTTAGGACTGATTATGTACATATCAACTACCATATTGGAACTATTTTTGGTTATTTTATCATATTTTTTTGGAATTGATTCATGTAGATTCAGTTTAACAAGAGAATATTCAACATGTCACCCGGAAATGTGGATATCTCCGTCATTTCTGGGCCAAATCACATGATCAAATGCTCTAAATATAGCTATGGGTTGGTACTATAATCCTCTCCGCCACTCCTAAGTCTGATTATGATGTCATCACCCATATAAAGACCGATCTTTAAAAGACCAGTCTAGACCAGTCCTAAGACTGAAAAAAGACCATTTAGGACTGGTTTTCTTTGGTCCAGTCCAGTTTTGGACATTCCCCTTCTATTTTAGGACCATTTTAAGTCTAATCTTTCCAAAAATAGCAAAAAAACTGGACTAAACCAGACTTTTAAACACTAGTTACAATCAACAGTTACCTGGATTTCTTTTCCTTCTCTTTACCATTCTATTTTTGTCTTTCCCTTCTTACATGTACCATTAGGAGTCATCAGCCTTTCCACTGGCCCACTTACTACTTGTCTTTGACTCACTTTGTCTTCTTATGCATGCTTATGCTTCCATCAGTATCTCTTATCTCACTTCTCAGTTGTTCTCTAACATTCTATGACCTTTCATTCAATTACTCATTGCTTAGTCATTCAACTGACTAGCACATATATAAACCCAGATACTTCCTGTATTTTCCCTAAGCTAGACCTATGCAATCTACTAGTGTTCTAGTCTCACTCTTCAACCCTCCAGATCTCTCTTAGTTCTTGTCCTACTATTGAGTGGACACTAAGTCTTGTCACAGACAAACCATTGACATACTTCCTTTGAACCTTTGACTGGACTTTGCATTCATGCTTTCCTTTGCCCAAGGCAAGCATAACAATTCACAGCCAAGGAGGATGATTCAAATAGGATATCTCTCTCAGAATAATGTAAAATACTTCTATACTCCAAGTTTTCCATTGTCCCACATAACCTAGTGTATGAACACATTCAAACACATTCAAATGTGAACTGAACATGTGGTCAGGTTCACTGCATGTTAGGTTCAGCATTTGGAAAAATCTTTATTGAACCAAACCAAACTGAACCTGCCCATCACTATATCTACCCACCCTCTAGTTATTTCCTTTACCTTGTTCAACCAGCAACATGAATTCACATTTGTTTGGCCTTCCTTCATTCAATGATCAGATTGGAGATTCCCAGAAGATGAATGGGCAGTGAATGACTGGGGTAACTCCCAGGACAATTAAAGCCCCAAAGCATTTATTAGCTCTGCCAGCAAAGGCCTTCAGCACTTGCATGGAATTCCAAGACCATTCACACTGTTCCCCTTTCACTCTTCTATTTCCACCAAAAGAATGGTTAATTTGAACCATTCTTGGAATATGTCAGTTACCTTCACCATATTTCCTCTTGTCTCTCCAAACCATTCTCAGATAGACATGTCTTACACTGCCCACATCCTGGCCCTCTCTGACCACCTCAAATATGCCCTCTACCTCAACTCCATCACCACTTCTTCTCTCTCTCTCCAAATTGAAAGACTTCCAGTCATCATTCTCTTCTCCATGCTCCTCCAGGCCATTACCATTGTATGAAGATATTGTGGCATCCACACTTTCCTCATCCACAGAGATCCCCTCAACAACTATCTAAGTTGTCACCTTTTGATCATCCATAACCAATTCATTGACCTCCTCTATGAGCTCAGATACAAGAGTTCTTGCACTTCTATCCTCAGCAACTCTCCTCCTGCACCTCAAAAGATACAAAGCTCCTATTGACCCTATTGGAGACCCTCCCTCCAATCATTCCTCTCTATGCCAGGGAGGAAGTATTGCCAGCATGTTCCTTCTTTGAATAATGAACCTCAAAGTGGTTTCAAAATCACAAACTGCTGCTGTCAACAAATTCTTGAGCTGCAACCTGACTTCATGGAGCAAAAATTACTAGTTCAAGAAGTCATTAAAGAAGCAGGCCATCAGTACATATTTTTTCTGAAATTCCACTGTAAATTCAATTTTATTGAGTTCTTCTGGTGGACTGTCAAATAATATCTTTGTAAAATTTGTAATTACAGTTTTGAAACCCTCAAGCAGGATTTGCCCAAGGCCCTTGCATCAGCAAACTAACCCTCATCCTAAATTGAGGCCCCAGGCTTACTGGCTTGGCACAGTATGGCCCAGATCATAATAGATTGGGGAGTAATGGAGGGAGTGCTGAAGATGAGCAGGGAGTGATAGAAAGTGATGAAGGGTAAGGGATGATTTTAAAAAATGGAAAAGAGTGGTAGGGAAAGTGATGAAGGGATGAGTGGGAAGAGTGGGAGAGAAGGAGAGGGAGAAGGGGATGGGAGAAGAAGGGGATGATGAGAGGGGAAGGAAATGATGGGAGAGGATCAAGTTGGAAATCACATGACAATGGGAACACCAAGTTTTCCATTGGACAGATGCATATACATAGAAGCAGTCTTGACAAAAACTGCTTAGATAAAGGTCAAAGAGTTCAGTTCAACAAAGTACAAATCTCATCATTGCATTCCTGAAACTCTGACTGCCACTTGAAATGCTTAAATAATCATTAGATTAGATTAGATTGTCCATATATAGTAATATGCCAAATCTGATAATATTAATTTTACTATCTCTATTAATTTTAAAGCAATCAGCAATCTGTCTTTGGAGATTTTGTCCCCTTATTGAAAGGAGCATTTTGGCAAGACAAATTTAAAAATGGATGAAATTCGCATGTGCTACAGAGTTTGTCACAAATCAGTGGTGACTAAGTATTCCACATCATACAATGAATACATTCATTTTTTTCCAGTTAACAGCCAATGTGGATAATAACCTCTCAACACACACATGTCTAGTGTTTTAAAGTCCAGTTGGCAACTGGTCAAAAGGCTGGCAACTGGATTGGATTGCAGTTGCCAGTTGCAACATTTTCAGCTGTCACAACCAGTCAAAAAGACTGGTTGCAACCAGTTGGCAACCATATACAGCCACATAAGGTTGATGTTGTACAAACTCATCAAACATTGCATGACAAAATATGAAAGTCAAAATCAATTTGTACTATATCAGGAGTAGAAAAGTAGTCTATACAAAATGCCTGAAAAACTTGGATATCCTTTGCCTGTTGAGTGAATTCAAAGCTGGGAGCTCTAAGAGTTGTTTTTCAATTTTGAGTGAGCTAGAAAGGGCTCAAAGGGCACTTTTGAGTCCAACAGAAGCCCAGCCATAGCTGTGCATAGTGCTGTGTTGTGTGCTGAGTTGGGTGCTGAGCCTTCAGGCAGGCAGGACCACATGGGAAGTGGAAACACAGCCATGACACATGAATTACACCCTGAACCTTTGCAAGATCCATATGGATTTCAATTTCACCTTCCCAAATGATCAACCCAAGGTATCCAATTTGCATCTGCTCAAATGAACACTCCTCAGGTTTAACATAGAGGTAATGATAAGTTTAGGTGGAATGAGGTCATTGTCAAAAGGCCTGGCTAGTACACTCCTTTACAACCCTTACAACCTAACCATAGTTCTGATAATCCACTATGTGATAATTCTATCTTCACGAGAGAAAGAATCAGTGATGAGCAAATCCTATATCATACAAGATGTTAGCATTTTCAGACCACAAGCTATAACATAAACCCACATCAGGGGCGAAGGGCCATGAATGGAAAGCTTGTACAAGTGTTGCCCAATCATTTACATCCATCTCACGCACAGGCTTAGATATATGAATTGAGTGTTGACTAGGAATAGAACTATCTGCAAGCATTGTCAGTAGAGTGGATGCCCCCGGAGCTAGATGACTAGCAGAGAATGAGTGACTGAGACCAAACAAGTTGTTCCAACATACGAGATAGCACGGTTCAGTGGATTTGATTTGAGGACGAATAGCTTGCGCAAGCAGTAGTCCCATTTGTCAATGAATCCCTTCTTAATGACCTATTGAACCTGAACTATCATTCTTTCGCTCAACAGAAAATGGAGACGAGACCTGTTCTGACAATGGATCCATAGTGATGGCTACCATGTTCCTATTCTGCCGGTTTTTCTTCGAACGACCTTCAGCAGCAGCAATACTTGGTGGCCAAAAATGTTCTTCGTATGGTTGGAGCATGCTCGAAGGGACGACTTCTCGAAACGAGGCAACAGCCTCGGCTATGACTGACAACTTGCACCGATTTCTCAGCTTGTCGGTATTGCTGGTATCTGCTGATATACGCTGCGGGAGGACGTCAGATTAGTTGAGGCAGCGCAATGGTGTTGACACACCTCCCACACAAAATCATGCATTACGTAGCTCATGGGAACTCTACCGTAGCGGAACAGCCAGCCGCGGTCAGGCACAAGACGCAACAGTTGTGCAATGAGCTGTTCGCCATAGATGGATGTAGGGAGTTGGGCAATAAAATGAAGTGGAGGGTCAGCTGTATATATGTCATTGGAGTTGACGTGTTTCAACGAACAGGGGACATACGTTCTTGCCAACTCGAAACTTCCACATCCCACAGATGACCCTCGGCTTCCAAACTGCGATAGGTACTCCACGCATATCCATCCCACGGGAGGACCTGCACGCGAGGGTCGACCATTTGGAGTGGCTGAAGGGATTGAACGAGCTGCAACAGATAGAGGAATATTTCGACATACCCGAAGGCTGTCGAGAAAACATTCAGCGTTCTCGAGCACAATAATTTTGCGAATACGTTCTCTGGGTAACTGTAGCAAGGCACGCGTCAACACTCCTGGCCCTACAAGGGATATTGTGAGCCCAACAGGTCGGCAGATCCGGAATTTTCCTCGTACCAGGAAATGCTTCAATAATGACCTTGTCTTTTGTACCCGCGGGGACAAATGCCTCAGCGACCTTGGCTGCTGTCTCAGGATTACGGAGACAGACATGGTGTTTCACGAGTTGTGCACTCGCTGCAGTTGGGAACGCCGGTGGACTATAATACTTTGCTGCTGTAGAATACCAGCGCTTGGAAGGAACTGAAAACATACTTAGACTATTATGTCATCGTTCTAGTTTGCTGTTTCTACTTTAGGTGAGACCGTCAACGTAACGTTTCAACTTCAAGCTTCAAGGATGACACGGAAGCGGATTGATTACTCCCTCTACCTGGTCACCGGGCGTGAACTACTTCCTGAAGGAAAGGTACGTGCCTGATGCTGTGACCACTTCGCTCAGCCAAGAAACTCTGCTCCGAACAGGCTTATCGCGACTTCCTCAGAGAAGTGACTTCTCTCCTGACATTCGGACGAATCCCCAGTTGACTCTTTCAATCAGGCCCTGGAGGGTGGAGTAACCGTTGTACAAGTTCGAGAGAAGAAAGTAGATACAGCTGAAGTACGTCGTACACTACTTTCATCGTCTCTACTGGAAAATTTTTGTTGCATGAACCCCCAACGCAGTTTCTGGAGATCGCCAACGAAAGCAAACGCCTCTGTGACGAGCATGGTGTTCCCCTCATTATCAATGATCGTATCGACATTGCCCTAGCCGTTGATGCGGATGGTGTACACCTGGGACAAACGGATATGCCAGTGCATGTCGCTCGCAGCCTTCTTCCTCCAGGAAAGATTCTCGGTGTATCTTGCAACAACGTAGATCACGTAAAGAAGGCTGTAGAAGACGGTGTCGATTATATTGGTATCGGCGCGGTTTGGACGACTAACACGAAGAAACTTACGAGTCCCGTCCTCGGTGTACGAGCGGTTGGACCACTGCTTGCAGCTCTAGATGGTACATCTGTGAAAGCCGTTGTCATCGGTGCGACTTCGATCGACACTCTGCTGTTATACCAACTCAATATGACATCAGGAGGCATCAAGTCTAGTAACATCTTGAGAACCCTGCATGGGTCCGTGTCAACTACAGGACATGGATTAGATGGGGTGGCAGTCGTCTCTGAAATAGTTGCATCCACAGAGCCATCCAAGTCCGCCAGCAAACTCAAAGAGGCCTACCACTCTTGGTCGTGTCTAACCAAACAATTAGGCGACGCATATCCGTCCTACACTACGGACTCGATTAAAGATGGAGTTGCTGACCTACTGCGCGTCATAAAGGAGACCAAACCACTTATTCACCAGGTAGCTGAGTTTATCCCCTCGACTTCACGTGCATGGCTCATTTCACACAGATCACCAACATCGTCGTTGCAAACCAATCTGCCAATGCCACCCTGGCGTTGGGCGCAAGCCCGATTATGGCTTCTGCAGTAGAGGAGATGTACGACTTAAGCCGTGTTCTGGGCGCGTTGCTGATTAACTTTGGCACGATCACGGACAAGGAGAGCATGTTAGCAGCGGGACAATTTGCAAATGACGCGAAGAAACCAGTAGTTTTCGATCCGGTCGGTGTGGGGTCAACGGAGTTCCGTCGTAAGGCTGCTGCCGAATTGCTAAACACCTGGCAAGCCAGTGTCATTAAAGGCAATGCAGGAGAGCTTGCTGCACTTGCTGGTTCAATGGAAGTAAGTTCAGTATCGGTTCTTCTGTGACCAGATTTCAACACCCCTTGAGGTCGAAGCGAAGGGCGTCGATACTGTTGGTGTGGGATTTGCCAAACCCGCCACATTCGTCAAAGATTTGGCGAGGAAAGAACGTAAGTTTGTCGCGAACTCCATGTTTTTCGCGCCTGCATATTTTCAACTCACCAGGATGCGTCGTTGCTCTTACCGGCGCCGTTGATTGGGTTTCGGATGGAACCACCGTTGTCAAACTTATGAATGGGCACAGGCTACTTGGCGACATCACCGGTTCTGGGTGCGTAACAGGTACTTGTATAGCCACATTCTGCGCTGGTGCTTGTGAAGTCGCAAAGAATGAAAATGGGGCAGCGAAACTTGTGCGAGGTGACATGTTACTTGGAGCAGTAGGAGGGTAAGTTTACCGATCGCTCCAAATGCTAGAGCTTATACCCCAGAAGCATCCTAGCGCTTACCATTGCAGGGGAACGCGCTGCTGTACGATCCAGCGTACATGGGTCGGGAACGTTCCTACCTGCACTTATCGATGAACTTTATAACCTAACACCGGAGAAAGTGAAGCAGTATGCTCAACTGGAGGTAGTGACAGTGGAGTAACGCACGTGTCCACAGAGACAGAATTCACTACGCTATTGTACTGTTATTCGGTTATTCTACCAACATACACTTATTCAAACCACCCCGAACATATCAAAGGCAACGTCGTCAGGGTTGTCAAGGATCTTGCTAAACGGCATCGATGGTGTTGGTTGCAGCCAATTCTTCTCGTCGTAGTGTGCATGGGGTGGACTGTCAATCATGTGAAATGTGTATGCGTACCGAGTCTGGCTACTTGTGTTTCGCTCAGACTTGTGCAACACACCACCATGAATCAGCACTAGGTCCCCTATGGTCGCTCCTTCAAGTACAATTTGGTAACTAGCACAAAAGGTACTGACCTGGTTCACAGGTCTGGAGGACATAACCCTTAGCCGCGCTTGCAGAATTCGCGTTCATGTCGGGAGTAGGCAGGGAGTAAATCTCTTCGAACCCGGTTCCCCCCCCAGGTTTTCGTACAAAACGCTTGGTGATTGGCGTGGTAAGGTGCGATCCTGGTAGGAACGAAAGTGCACCATTAGATGGTGTACATCTCTCCAAAGGTATCCAGAATCCTAGGGCGGTCGGAGGCGAAGTATACTGGAATAGTTGTTGGAAGGGTTAATCCAGCTGTTGCCGGGGGAGATCATGGTCTACGCACAAGAAATGTTCTGGGAGTAACGCGACGTGTTGCACGACAACAAGAGTGTGAGTAGACTCTTGACGATTCATCGATTGGTGACTCACGAGTCCGTATGTTCAGGAACTAGTCAGTAGCTTTTGGTGAGGAACAGTAACGCGCACGAGATATAAAACTAATTACCAGCGCCTCCGATGCCTGGTTGCTTGAAGATGACCATCGATTGAAGGGCTGATCGAATGGGATCAGTCATACAACAATCCGGGGCCTAGTAGGAGGGTATACCCACCAACGGGATCTTGATGAAATTTGAGGTCTCTCACTACCGCTTTCAACTTGTCATTCTCTAGGGTTACCTTGCGGAAAACTGGATCGCGTATGTGGAGTGCTGCAACATCTCCATGTCAGTTCAAATATCTATGAGCGGCAAAGTGCCAGATGCACACCATGCCCAATCTTGTTCACTGCCTTCGTTTTATCCCTTGTAAGCCGACCGTTCTCATCCACGGCTTCTTCCTCTAGGAAGTAACGGATCTTATCACCCGAGTTCAAAAAGTAATCATCGCCAATGTGGTTCTTGTCAGATGTAGTGAACCTTGTCTGGCCGATCACGAGAAACTTCATTTTGTTGTTTTGTGGTGAGGCATTACCGGAGTACTCACGAGCGGGTGGTCTTCTAAGCTGAAATCGGCCAAGATATCTTTGGAGCGTTGAAGAAGAGATGAGACCTGGTCTTGTGACAAGAAATTCGGAACGCAAATGTACCTGTCAATCGTGGTTGAATCGTTCGAGGTTCCTGGAAGCGGTGAGCGATCTCACTCACCCCTCTCGATAGAACTGGATGGATAA
>JBBPMO010000925.1:0-14567 GCA_038090315.1 Xanthoconium stramineum | reverse complement strand
TTGACGCGGGTAGGGAAATCCCAACCCATACCTGTTGTGTGACCCGTGCGGGCTACCCATGGTATGCCCTATGAATCAGAACACTGGACACGTATTTTCGTAGCTTTGATGTATTAGATGCTCAGTTGCCCGCATGACACATGTCACTCGCTTGCGACGTGTATGTACGCGTGCATGTGCATGCACACCCGCAATCACTCCCCCTCGCCTCGTGCTGTCACAGGCAGGTTTGGGGTTTGACGCGGGTAGGGAAATCCCAACCCATACCTGTTGTGTGACCCGTGCGGGCTACCCATGGTATGCCCTATGAATCAGAACACTGGACACGTATTTTCGTAGCTTTGATGTATTAGATGCTCAGTTTAACCACTACAATGAAAAAAATTTTAACTTGGCGTGGAATGGGTCGAAATTTCGCGGCGAGCTGCAGGATTTCTGTGGTGCAAATAGGCCAAAAATTCACGATGGGCGAGATTTTGTGGTGCGATGAGTTAAATATTTTGTGGTGGAACAAATTTGCAGATATTCCGCCATACTAGTGTCGTAGTGATCACATCACTCCATTGAGTCACACTGAAGCTCAAGGTGGGGAAATGGCACAGTAGGGCACATAAAAAGGTGAGTGGGGGGAACGCGGATTGGGGTGCACGAACGTCATGGTGGGGCAAGAGTGCTGACAGTGCGGGGACGGAGAGCATGTACCACAATGGCAGGTTGGACTCGGACGGGAGGACACATATCGGACTTTGCAGCGGTGTTGGCACGGGCATGTATGCATTATGGATGGTCCCGAGGATGCTCGGGTGAGCCTCTGCGGGCGCGACGAGCGAGGATGCGAAGTGCACCGGGTACAATATTAGATATTTTGGGATTGACGGGAATCTCCCGATCGCGGTCAGTGAATTCCCGTGGGCTTAATTTCCGTCCTGCAACGTGTGCCTTTGAGCGCTTGAGCTTGAGCTTAAGCTAGCGTTGTCACCGCTCGCTTAATCGGCTAGTCTCCGCAAGATACGGTCGACTCTGCGATAACCCAAACCCCATATAACCAAACTCTGTGGTAACCCATACAATTTTCATTCCCAAGGCCCATTTTCAGTGCCTCCGATCCCAGTCAAAACCCATACTCTCCTATGAGCCATACCCCTGGGCCCATCCGGGAGGTATGGGTTATTACAGAGTCGACTGTACCAGCAAGTTACGTTACCCTGCGGAGGTTAGCCAATAAAGGCTCCGAGTGATAACAAGCGACACAACATGATGGCTGTGACGTGAGCCTCGCAGCAGCCAAGAACCTGCGGAAGCACGTCAGAAGGTCGATGACAAGACCGCTGATACCACGATCCCGAATGCGACGGGCGCTAGGTCAGCAGCACCAGCGGACAAACCCACGAGACGAGCAGGCGAAGTAGGCAAGACGCCCGAGAAGACCTGTGATAGGCCGACGGCCACGGTCACCTTCATTTTTGGGGTCGTATCGCATCACCCTCACTGCAGGCTCCAACACCGATGGCCTATCGGGAATTGGCTCCTATGATGACGCCCATAGATTCACGCCACATCGATTCACAGGATGCGGATCAGACTATCTCTCTGATCCTGCTTCGAGAGTCACACGCTGCTGCTCCTCCATCACATGGATAGCTCCACTACGCTGTGGGGCACTGAAAATGGAAGTGATTCTAGAAGGACCGTGGTAGCTCGTGGCAGGGTACTTTCGTGGGGCAAGTAAAGGCCGGGTCCGGGTTCTGATCCGATGTCGTGGACGATCTTTCGCGAGCTTGCGTTTCTCCTGCACCAGCAGCGAGCTGGATTCGAGCCCGTCGTATGCCTCGCGTGGATACACATACAAACATGTCGCTGTTGCATGTGTGACGACGTACGTCGTGCTCGCCCGTCCTGGGGCTAGGAATCCTGGGATGCCCGCTGATGTCCATGGGGTCGGACGAGTGTGCGTAGCGCGTTGGTGTGGGCGATCTCCCACGGGCGGGTGCTGCAATGGCTGAATCAGTGAGGGTCATCGACTTTGGTCATGGCTTCCTGGACGACGCTCGATGCGGTGTGCAGAACCGTGTGTGTACGATACCTTCATATGCCATGCCTGTCCGCGCCGTGTCGTCAAGCAGCTCATCACGACGAGCGCTGCCAACAACTCAGATAGTCCAGTCATTTGTTTACTGTGTGAGAAGTCTTCGTACATATTCTTATGTCTGTAACAGACCTAGTGTTACTGGCACTTACAGGCTATTGTATGCGCATATCTGACGTCGTTGGATGCCGGAGTGAAGCCAGGTATACATTGTTATAATCACACGATCGGGAGCAAGTGAATCAGTGGATGCGATCAGACTTGAGCTCAAGCGTTGGCAGTTACTGGCTTATCTGAACCAGCATTCGGTTAAATAACCACTTAGTTTTCAGAGGATTCTGAGTATCCCCTGTTCAGACGTTGGATATGGAAAAACGTCAAATCCGGTGACCTGCGAGAGAGCACAACACTCCTCGGAACATGCGTGCAGGAATCAAGCAAAACTTCATGTGGATGTGACATGTTCCCAAATGGTTGACAAAAGAAGTTCAAATCGGTTGTTCAGGATAGCAAGTTGTCACCCATGTATTTAGAGATAGTAGCCAACGCGTTCCACATAAATTACGATAGATGATATCTCTTCGAGAAGCCCGACAAACGGAATCGGGCACAGAACGACTCTAGTAGCATTAGGCCAGAGGGACATCCGCAATCCACCTCGTCAGGAGGTCCTGAGATAACCCACAAATCAGCACGGACATTCTCGCGTAGATGACCACCGCCCAGAATAACTTACCAAAGCAGCTTCCGGCTGATCGAAAGGCACCATGTGGCTAAAACACGCATCAACAAGTGCTTCGCGGAACATACGACTAATGAACTGACCCGGCTTCATGGACCGTGACGAAGGTGATGTTGCCTGCACCGGACCCACCGGCGCTTGCGCTGCGCACGGTACCTGCTGCTTTGCCTTGTAACGTTATCCATTGTTTCGTAGGCGCAGTTGTGAATTCATCGTGGAAGTCAGTTTCCAGAACTTCAAGCCAGCGTTCGTTACCCTAGAAAACAGTCAACGACGAACACATTTCCATCAAGTCGAGGGTGAACTTACGATATAGTTGCACATCATGTCTGCCAACGTCATACATCAGTCACCATTTATTACATAAACCCTCGTAGACGAAACGGAACGTATCCCACTCACCAGCGTTCCCAGCGTAGACCAACAACCTCACTCCGTCGTTGATCAACGGAGGCAACAAGGCGGGAGTGTTATGCATAGAATCTCCTTGAAGCAGGAACGCCTGGTTAATAGCCATGTTGCAGGATTCAAACGTCCGCTGGGGATTCGCGCCTAGCGCAGCCTTAACATCTGGTTGGTTCATGTAGGTATCAACCCAGCCCATTTCACGATAACAGAGGGGGCCATCCGTCGTGCGGTCACAAGGGCGGCGTGCATCATAAGGATTCAAGCCGGATTCTGAAGAGAAAAATAGGATGTCAAGCCGAGAAACACGAGGTTTGAGATTGGGCTCACGTTGAATGGGAGCATACAGCTGGCTGTTGCAATATAAAGCTGCAGGGACACAGGCCAAGCGAGATCCGTAATCATAGCATGCTTTCGCAAGTCTCTGGCACGTTGGTACCTTCATCCTGAGCGCCTGGCACTGCGGTCCTTCGGGGTCATTATAAATGGGGTATGGCCCTTCGCAGACGTAGTCAGGTATTGAGGCCATCTGGATATAGTTGTCGGTCATCCCGTTACCAAGCATGATAGATGCGAGGTTGACTCTGACGAGCGCGTCGTCATTGGACGTCAGAGGGACCTTCTTGTTCTCGTTATAAATGACGCTTGCGATGTTCGGCGCGTACGTGCCACCGTAGCTCTCAGCTGCGACATGGAAGGGCAGGGAGGCGTACTCGGGGAAACGAGAAAGGAAGAGCTGCAGGAAAGCGTACACGTCTTTACCCGCGACTGGGCTGGTGTTGACGGTACTCCCATCCTCAACATAAGAGTATCCCACATCGACGGGCTGGTCGAGGAATATAATGTTGGCGTTTGTGTTCCAGCTGTGTGGGTTGTGGGTCGTGGTGGTGCCGTTCTCGGCAACACGGCAGGGGCCAAGCTCAAAGAGAAGACCGGCGGAGGAGCTGCAGCCAGGACCCCCATTAAGCCACAGGACAAGAGGCGCGTCCTCGGGCGAGTTTCGGGCCTCGAAGAACCTGGGAAGTCAGGTCGCAGCTATGTCAGAGACTACGAGGTAAGAGTGAACGGGAAACACACCAAAAGAAGAGGTGTTTGTCGTCGGTAACGTCGAGGTATCCAGAGTATTGCTTGACGGACGGGTCGCAGAGCGTGGGCTCAGTAATCCTGAGCTGATAGTCGGAAAAGTGGGTGTGCTGGACAAGCTCGTCTGGGTCCTGCCGTTAGCCCACACACCACGCTCTATCGTTCAAAGACTCACACAGCAAGCCGTGCTCCTGCACAAAAGCCTTTCCATCTATCCACTCGTGGACCTTCACACCAGCCTCGCTCAACCGGAGCTGGTCATGGACACCACCCAGAACGACCTGCGCGTCGGGAATAAAAGACGCGAGAACAGTAGAGAGGAAGACGAAAGGCAGCAAGCTGAGTACCCTCATCGTCGTAGTGGTAGTTGGCAACCAAACCCACGGCACATGTTTGTCACCGGTCGTCGTCAGCACACGGAACGGCACCGTTCCTTTTTTGGTAACAATAGCCCTTCTTCAAACCGCTGTATCTACCGCTGTATCTACCCATTTGATACACTTATTTGTTGCTTATAGCGTCTTCAAGTAGCGCTAACGCGACGCTTGCGCATCCCCATGAAGACTGGAATCCCATTCCAGAATGACTACACGTGGCGAGGCGATGAACACAATGTCACGACCACAAGTTGAGGCCGAAAACCCACCCATAGTTATAGACAACTGGAATATTCTCTCCTTCTCGCCCAAGAGAACCGACTTCGAGCCTGATTCCTCCCTTTCTGGCCGGGCGCAGCCCGCACCCTTCGTCGACTATGAGCTTTTCGAGGTCTTCAACTGTCGGTTCACGGTTTGCAGGGATAGAGGGTGGCGCAAGATCGGGACAGAGCGAAAGTACATGAGTCAGGATGTACTTTCGATCCGTAGCGCGCGGCACTGGGTACCTGTCATGAATATACTCGGTGAGGGGGGCAGGTTTGGGACTCTTGGAAGGGTGTACTTGCCAGTCATTGGGCACTTTGATCCCACCGACGAGCACCTGTTTGGGATTGTGTCATTTCCTGTGTACCGCGATAGAAACAGACACGGACATGTCCTGCATGTCGTGGCATCATGTAAATGCATGATCCATCTACCCCAGAAAGCGTCCTCCCATACTTGATCCATGGTGCACGCAGGAGGATGGTTTGTCCACGAACTGGATAAACATCCTTGTCTTCGATGCCTCCAAGAAAGCGGGCACCAATCCCAGGGCATGCGATAATCGCTGCTGGATCTGTTGTGTTGTCCAACACCTGCGGATGTATCATTCCAGGGTCTGAGGACACCAATTTGAACGATTCCCAAGATGAATGTTCATTACCTGGGAGATGTGTTGTAAGTTAACCCGTTTCGTAGAACCTCCACCAGAGAGAAAGCGGGCAAGGAGCCAGTTCATGTATGCAGGTATGTTAAACGTGAAGGTGGTAAACGTATACCCAGCTGTGGAGCCCGAGATAAGGTCATGTTCTGATACAGTATGGAACTGTATGGTGGATGGATGAAGAAGTGTATAGAGTGAGAGGAGCCCAAAATTAAAACGAGTAGCTCACGTTTGGCATGTAGTCCAACCACGGTGAAGGATCGATGCCATCCGCTCGGAATTCGGTGTGAGTGTGTCGAAAGAAAAGTCCCGCGACAGCCTCTCTTCCGTCGGGGTCCGAGTCTCGCCACATTGTTTCAAAGGTTTCCTTGTCCAATGCTACACAACATTGAAGGTGTGAGGACCCATCAGAGTCAAATGCGGAGATTATGGAAAGGAATGCCCGAGACAAGGTGATACATACCTTTCTGTCTTTCATCATCAAATGCATGACTGACATGGTGCGCGCCCTGTAGACAAGACTTCAATAGCATGGCATCATCAGTTAGGGGATACTTACAGCCCAATGGCTCGTATACCGGATGGTCGGTGGGTCGGTGGGAAACGTCTCAGCAACAATGGTTACGTTGTACTTGCCGGTTTCTTGGACACGGATAGCAGTGGATAGGCCGACAACGCCTGTTTCGAGCGATGAAAGTAAGATACCAACTGTGGTGATGAGCGTACCTGCACCAATAACTATGATTTCCTTGCGATCGCCTGACATCATGCAATGGTGCTGAACAACTTCGATCAAACTGATATGGTAGTGAGTCGTGACTCCCAATTTTGAAGTTCACGTTTGCCTGCTAGCCACGTCACAGTCATTATAACATCCCACCTACGTTTTTGATGCGACGCGGCGTCAGACCATGGGAGTTCGAGAACTCAAACACTTGGCATCCATCGCATCAGTGCTGGTCTGTGCGCGAGAACGCCCGCGTGACTGCTGCCTTCAGGGGGAAAATACTAACAGCGACCATCTACGAGGTTGACTTGGGAACAGAAGGGTGATTTCTCATTCCCGCATTGTCCCAAATCAGCTCCATCAGGACAAAGGGGATTTCGCTGACTTAGGTACATAGATCCTAATACTTACAGGTCTAAGTACTCGAAGCTGTAAGTAGTTATGTAATTTCTTTGTTCTACTACCAAATGTTGTCCACGATGTCAAGTTCATGCGGCATGCCATCACTTCTTCCTCGCAGACCTCAGTCTCGCGTTCAATCCGCCACGTTGATTCTCCGACATGCCACCGTCAAGTCAGACCGCGCCGTCGGGCTTGCGCCGCAAAAAGGTGGCAAGGAAATTATCGCCGGTGCAGACTCCGTCTGATACGGACTCCGATAATGCTAGCGGTCCAAACAACGACGGTGAATCCGAGGCGACACACATGGTCTTTTTCAATTTCCTGACCCACGCCACTTGTCTCATTCTCCAGACTCGGACTCGGATGGCCATCAAGGACGGTCAAGTCATGGTAGGCGCACAAACCTTCTGAGCTACGAATGATATCGATAAAAGAACGTGGTTAGACGTGAAACGCCACCATCACGTTCGTCCGAATGTGAACCCCAAAAACCATAGAAGAGTCACGTTTGATGTCCGAAACGATTCTGATAGCGACGGCGTTACCGTTCGTGGAGAGCCGCCTCAACATCGTACAGAACAGAATCGCCCGGCCCAATCTGAGGTCTCTGTATCTCAACTTATTCAAGCGAAACCGAGTGGCAACGTTAAGAAGGGTAAACCCCCCACCCTTATATGTTTTGGATGACCAAGTCAGGTTCTCTTCTAGTTCAGAAACCACGCAGACCCGCTTCGAGTCAATGTAAGCATCGAGACAATACTTCAAACTTGGGGAAACTGATGTCGTTCAAGCGGACATTGGCAAGCCCTGTAAAACTACTCGTGACTATGATTTTCGCAGAGCCGAAGACAGAAGATGGGGGAGTCAAATAAAAGCGCGCAACGAAGGCCGAAGGAGCTACCCCCGCATGTCGACCAGTTCAGCCAGTCAAAAGTTATCCCGAGGCTCCAACATAAACCAACGGGATATACGACGACGGTGGTTTTTACGTCGCAGTGAAGTCGGGTCGTGCGATAGGCGCGGCACTTCTGATCGTGAGGATGGGTATTTGCGCAAGTGAGCCTGTAGTCATGAATAGTGCGTCGACTTTGGGGATGTTTACAGCCTTTGATAGAACGCAGAAGGCTGTCAAAGCTGCTCGCAAGTTCGAACCCCAGACTGGAAGGAAGCGCATCCTTACCAGCCTTCGTGAATCGGATGACGAGATCGAAAATGACATCGATGACCCATTCCATGATAACGTCGTTGCCGTGGATGAGTCTGCCGATGCGTTCCAGACTGACACATCGGAGAATGACGAGGAAGAAGTC
This sequence comes from Xanthoconium stramineum, assembly GCA_038090315.1. Taxonomy (NCBI): domain Eukaryota; kingdom Fungi; phylum Basidiomycota; class Agaricomycetes; order Boletales; family Boletaceae; genus Xanthoconium; species Xanthoconium stramineum. The sequence continues at coordinate 6,510 of JBBPMO010000925.1, read as the reverse complement.
TTCGAGTACATCGAGCCATTGCAGACCCTTTTAGACAAGTTGGAGCTGCACTCATCGAGTGTCGTTCGACTCCACAAGATGCGACGACTCCCCTTCCTACGTCGTAATCTCCAGAGAGGTTTCCAGCTTCACTGTTGCAAGGTTGGCGTCGACGTCAAGCCTCAACCACTTCCGCGTACATCAGTATCCGTTATTTATAGTTGTCTGATTCCAGACAGTACCTCGAGTCACCCCGAAGGATCTCGCACTGCGACGGCAAAGAGCTCGATGAAAGATTGGTTGTGCCCGTTGTGCGACTTGCACAAGAAATTTGCCAATTCAAGAATGTTAGACAAGCACCTGACGTGGGACCATCCAAATGTCGAAATGCTTTGGGATCAAGTACGTTTTGCATTTCCTTCCCATGTCTCCATCTTATGCAATGTCCAGCATTATACCACGCTGTCCTTAACCATTCCGGACTCCAAACCAGAATCGTAGGCAATCCGTCAGAAGATGCGTTACGTCAAGATACTGATTATTGATGATGTAGTAACCCGGTCGTAGCGCATCAAGTCCCTACCAGAGACTCATCTACATCAGAACTGTCGTCCCAGTCGAGGCATGTTGAAAAAAATAAAAATGCAAATCCTGACGAAAAGTCTGCCGCCCGCGTTTCCAACACGCCGTCCGGTGTGGCGAGCGGATCCGGTTCTCGTCCAGTCTCTGCCATCCCATCAACCACAGAGGAAGAACTCAAACACAAATACGACACGCCCGGATACTCGCACCGCGCAGGTGCGGATTCTCGGACCAGGAGTATTTCAGTGTCTGGTCGTTCAGGTTCCCAATTGTCGGACGCTGATTCGCGAGACGGCCTCGGACCATCAGCTGTCTCGCCATACTTGCCAGAGACGGATGTGGGAGGTGACGTTTATTACTCCTGTCGTCCAGGGGGACCACGCCTATATGATTTCCTGAACACACTGTCTCTGGAGCCCTACGGGGTACTCAAATGGGTAATCATCGACAGAGAGGAAGAGCTTTTTGAACTGGATGACCTTCTCGACGAGGATAAGGTGATGCAAGCACTTTGGTTCCGTTGGATTTTCCTAAATCGGTAAGCAATCATTGTACCTGTTATCTGATACAATCCGGGCAGACAAGTGCTCCAGGAACAAGTTTGTCGCAAATTACTTTGATGGAACAAAAACATTTATCAAGGACAACTGGGAACCCATAAAACAGGGTGCTGGGTTGTTGGCCCTGAGGGCATGGTTGTTGGTAAGTTTTTGTCATGCAAGGCAAGGCAAAGTTATCCAACTCTGACAGGTTCTTCTTGTGAACAACTTCCTCCTTCCAACAGAGGTTGCTACACTTATGCATTATTACCAGGAACTGGCAGGCATGCAGTTGTGGTAGTAGATAAATGTCTGGATTCAATATGCTTTGATTATTTTAAAGCTATCCTAGATATATATCTATGTAAGCAAGCTATCAACAGTAGTGTTACTGTGGCTCAGCTAGTCACAAGCTGGCTATGACTTCTCCTGGCTATGGCTTGACATCAGCTTGGCTTGTTACAAAAGCTGCCCTGCCTGGCTTGGCTTAACTAATGGCTAAAGCTGGCTGGAGCCACCCTGTGGCAGCTGCCCAAAGTCCTGCTCATTCAATGCCCTGCTGTGCTTCTTCAAGTGGTTGTGCTCATTCTACACTCTCACTGTGTCCTTTTGAGTGCTGCTGCTTGCCCTGCACTCCATCCTGCCATCCAGCATGACCAGCTGGCATTGGTTGTGGGGGGCTTTGCCCCCCACACCCCCCCATGGGTGCTCCCTGTGTGAAGATGCTAATTTCATTACCTTAGCGTAATATATTCATGCCAACTTAAATTCAGACCTATATATTAAAGCCAGAATTTTTAGCATTAAAGGAGAAAATAGTAAATAATACAAACAAAAGAAAGAAAATATAATGGATCAAATTAATCCTTGAAGTACTTCTGTAAACACAATGTTTGTAGTTTTTGTGTGATGTTGTTCTAAAGGGAAAATAGCTTTAATATGGTGAGGATGAGTACATTGAGAAAGTACAACATATAGTTGTCCATGAGAAAAAACTGGGGTATGTAAATCTAATCCTACATATTGAACACTCTGTCCTTGTGATTTGTTGATAGTCATAGAAAAAGCAACACGAACAGGAAACTGAAGGCACCAGAGAGGAACAGGAAAATCATCCTGGTTGGTATCCAACATCATTCGTGGAATGAACACAGTCTCAGGTAGCTGACCTCCATCATTGTCTTTTCGCAACACACGACATTGTAAAACATGTTGATTGGAATCTACCAAGATCATATGGGTTCCATTGTAAAGACCTTGGTGTGGATTAAGATTCCTTAGCAGCATCAATGGAATCCCTTTTTTTAGTTCAAGCTTATGAATGGGAAATCCAGAGGGATTTAATGTATGAAGCAACTCTATAGGAATATACTCATATTCTCTATTGGTGACAGAATCTGCACTTAAATGGACAATATCCTCTCCTGGAAAAGCTGACAAAACAGCAGAATTGATTTCATCCACTTCTACATTTCTTGCAGAGAGAATGGTACGATCTAGGAAGTAATCATCTGGTAAAGCTTCAACATGTGTAGGATCAAGTATTGCATCATATAGTGCATGAATTAGATCCTGTACAGTGTTATTTTGGCAGCGAAAATATTCTGGAAGATCAACCTGACTTTCAGCATCAAGGTTTTGACCTGTTCCAAGCTGAAGCAGATGATTTGCCCATTCATCACTGACAACATCCTGTCCAAGACACATGTTTGTTTGTAGATGAAATACTCGTACATTTTGCCACAAACGGGATCTGCAGAAAGTTGCACCTACAATCTGCTCTCTAGATCCATGAGGAATTACAGGCAGTGTTTGTCTAAAGTCACCTCCAAAGAGAATAGTGATACCTCCAAAAGGTTCATCTGAGTTTAACAGATCCTGTAAGCTGCGATCAACACATTCAATCACATATCTGTGTTGCATTGGGACTTTATCCCAAATGATGAGAGCTGTGCGGTGAAGAAGTTCATACCATGGATCACCTTTCTTGATGTTGCAAGTACTTGCTTCATTGATGGGAATGGGTATTTTGAAACAGGAATGAGCTGTACGTTCACCTGAAAGTAGAAGTGATGCAATGCCAGATGATGCAACACAAAGCACAATCTTTCTTTGAGAATGCACAGCAGCAGCAATAAGGTTGCAGACATAGGTTTTACCACAACCACCTGCACTATGAACAAAGAATGCACCTCCATGATCCAAGTTGACACTATCAAGAACAGCATCATATAACACTCTTTGTTCTGCATTTAAAGTAGGCAGGCTATCTTGCACATACTGTTCCAATGTAGGAACATTGTAATTTAACTGCTCCCCAATCAATTCATTACCCACTCTCAATTCCCAGTTATCCATTACTCTGGGCATCTCAGCATAATCATCAAGATTCTTTCCTCCTTTACGGAGATCTTTGTCTATGAGATGGAGACCATAATCATAGACTTGATCAGGAGTAGGATCATTAATTCCATGGTAATTCCTAAGACTGTATTCCAAATCATCACAGAGGTGATGTTTTGTTTCCTGCCACAAATAATGTGGGTTGGTAGGATTGCAGTAAAGTAGAATGATAACAAAAAGATTATGTAATTGACGACCTGTTTGCATTTGGGAAGCTTCTCTCAAACAATGGAGCCATTCTTGATCATCCTTCAAAAGACCTTTAAGTTGGCAAGCTTCTTTGAAGGTATTGCAAACTTGGCCATCAACAGTCTGTAAGTCATCATAGGAGGTTGCACCTATCAATATTACATTTAACAGATAATCAAGAATAATATTAAATGCAAACCTTTGACTTGAGTAAGCAATAATCAGAGATAGAACTTTTCTCCTGCATTGGGTTGTACAGAATACATTCGCCCAATAGCTTTTCCTCGTTGACATGGTTTCCATCTCCAAACAGACTGCCCTTCAACTGTAATCTTCTTCCACACAAATTTCTTTGGAAAATCTTGATAGAGACAATCCTGAGCGCCAGCCTCAATACATGCTGGATCCAAATTGGCTTTGAACCACCCTAAAAGACAGATATCCCTATTGGCTACTGCTTGTAATATCTGTTGCACATCATCAGATGCTTGATATGCAACAGTTTGCTGGTTTTCTAAATGCACTGGAAGGTGATACACAGATGCATTTTCCAGATGCATTTCGAATTCAAAAATACACCAAGCAGCTTCAACAGCAGAGATATAACGGCTGTCCAAGTAGGCTTTGATTTCATCATGGCCTTGAACTTGAAGAGTGGCACGATCTGGTCCCTTGTATATGTACTTGTGTACATACTTGATTGCTTTGATGGTTGCACATACTTCCAGATTGATGTGACAGTTGAACTCCACAATCAGCTCTCTTGGATGAGGAACAACATGAGTGTTGTTGTATGTCTTCTCTCCTTTTTGAACTGTATGCTCATTGTCTGGCCATGCATATTCAGGATATCCATCATCTTTTAGGATTGTTTGGACATTGAAGGACTTTGGAAAACATTTCTTGCATACTCCATGTTCCAAGCAATGTCCAGGAGAGCAATCATGAATCATGTATTTTGAGACAGCTTGATAAAGTGCAGGGAAAAGCTCCTGATTAGGGATTTGGGCTGAAATCATGCCATCGATCTGCTCTATTGTGTGTGGCTTGTCCTCCTCAGCCAAAAAGATCAGGAGGTGCATGTGGGGAAGGCCTCTTTTTTGATATTCAATGGTATAAACCATTCCTGACAATTTGCCAAAGTAGCCATCACGTATCTTCCATAGCAATGCTTGTTGCTTTTGATAGAATACACGGGCCACCAAGTCAGGTCGATCAACAGTTTGCTGGTCTAATATCACATAAAATTTTTAATAATTAGTATGATGTAAATGCACATGATACAGTTGAATATCTTACTTGGTAGTAAGTTTTCAGTAATCTCAGACCATGTTGGATTTGCTGTCATGGTGAGAAACAAATCTGGTTTCCGACAGTCCCGGCAAATTGCCAATGAATCTTGCAACAGCTGTTGCATATATCGTGGGCTACCTGTGTGAGAAGAAGGAAGGATAACACTTCTTCCAGTATTGGCCAAGTTGAGATTACAGTCTTGGGCTGCTTGATCATGCAATCCACTATAGAGTTCTGATTGAATCTTCTTTTAATTGTTGGAAATCCAACTTAGATTGCTTTGCTCTATAGATGCCCATGCATCGCAAACATATTGCTGGAATAGTCTTCCGCCATGAAAGATGTTATTGGGATTGATGTGAGGAGGGTGAGGATGAAGATGATAGGCATAGAATAGGATCTGAGTAATAGATTTTGAGTGAGATCATCAACCGGGAATGTTTTGCAATGGAATGTTTAAATGCCATCCATCTTCTCCTTGTGGAAATAGCAACACATAGTGTAATGTTGAGTAAGAGCAATGAAGATGACTGATTCGGTGTAGCCCTTGACCTTGATATCGAAGAACAATATCTCTGTTTTCATTCACCACTTCTGTACCATCTCCAGGAATGATTGCTGCAACTTCATTGGCAGTTTGCAAGTTATATCTTCGAGCATCTGTTCCAGGAGCAAGATGCAGTCGAACTTGTAGATCAGCATCTCCATTTCTTGCCCTTTGGTCTAGAATTTCATATGCATGGCGGAAAATTCCAATGTAGGGATGGTGATTGAAAAGAATATCATGTAGTTCTTGAAGAGTGAACAGATTCAAGTTTGGATTACGTTGGTGACAGATATCACTGGCCTCTTGAGTATCGAAGATATAGAGTTGAGCATATACAGATTCAGCATGATTCTCTGGAGGTTCCAAAGTACCCAAAAGGTGGTGAAGTGAACCATGGATGCGAAAGGATGAGGGACCTGTTCCTTGTAAGATAGATCAATCAACATCCACTCCTAAGGAAGTAAATGCAAGCGATGCATTATACTGTCATATCTGTTTTCGGAAATTTGCATTGTTTTCATATAAACGATGCAAGTTGACTGGCCATGCTGGTAATGGTGGTAGATGGACTAAACCCTCCAAACAGCATATTCCAAAAACAGCCTGCCGCCAAGTTGATTTGCTAAGCTTTTCACTATCAAAGTGAAGTGCATGGCAATTAGGACATTCAACATTCATAGGTCCTAAATAATTTGGAATGACTGGCTCTTGATAAGGTCTGAGACCGGGAGGTACACGTCTCAGAAGATCAGGAGGTGGTGAACGGGCAGCAACAGGAGGTGGTGATGAAGGTGGAGAAAGTGAGGGAGATGGTTGTGGTTGTGCATGTGTCCATGAAGGAGAAGGAATTTCATCCTCATCCTCATCCTCATCCTCATCATTTCCATCACATTGCTGCTTATTTCTTTCTTGATCCTCTTCATGCTGCTCTGCTAACTGAGAATTATAATCACCATAGAGGTCATCCAAGTTGTTTTG
>JBBPMO010000924.1:0-14572 GCA_038090315.1 Xanthoconium stramineum | reverse complement strand
ACTCATGAGCCCATTCTCGCAGAGCTACCCCTTATACGGGTTCTTTACCCTTGTGAACGTCTCGTTATAGCAAGAACGTAGGCCTCATAGTCAAGAGTTGACATTGCAGAACAGCGCATAGTTCCACCTCAATGTTGCGCACAGTCAAGGATTAAGCCTTCAGAGCTCGTAGTAGACACTCACACGACCTCGCTTTTTCTGCTGCCGCGCATTTTACACATCGTCTTATTGCCCCCAATGAACCCCCAAGTTGAGACCGTTCCCGGACATGGTAGCGAGGGCGACAGGTACAATGTGTACGCATCATCCGTCCACGCAGACATACATAATACACCAAGATTTCACCTCTATTCTTCTACTTACGATGAGTCCTCGACTAGAATGGAAGAATTAATGGGCACAACTGTCCAATTCATAAGCGCCGCACGCCAATAATGAAATCGAGGTAACGAACCGCATCAATCTGAGTTCCACTCGCACTGTAACTGCTTTATACGCAAGCCCCTCGGACTTGGTACTAAGTTGGACTACTTGGTCGAAGTGCTCGCAACGTCTGTCTGACAATGAAACAAGTGTACAAAAGGCAGGCAGGGACCCTACCGGTGGAGCAGAGCGACAGGCAATTCGTGCGGAGAGACACGCCTGATGTTCCTCAAGGGCCTTCTTCTTCATTTCTGTAGTACAGACTTGCCCTCGGATAAGCAAGAGCGCACACCAGGGTAGATTTTGTGCGGTTTGATCAGATGGACCACTCCGTGTGCCTATAGCGACCGATGAGCGACAGCATGTGTATGTCATCGTCGTGAGGTTTGTCCATGCGGGCTGAGACATACACAGGGTGCGATTGGAGGGATTGGTCTGCCATCTTCTGTATCGAGATGGGAGCCGTTGATGCGTGGAAATGGCATGTGACACGAGATGGACAGCGGCTGCTGACAAAGGCTATGCACGCGTCTGGTGGAGAAGCGCATTCTCGGTCACTTGGACACAACCCGTGGTATATCCTGTGCCCATCGAGCTGGTCACGATTGTAGGTATGTTTCCACGACACGGTGTTGCGAAAGAATGATCTGGGTGAAAAGGTACCGAAAACACGACGCATGTGTACTGGTCCATATCAGTGGCGGACAGCGTGTACAAGAAGCGATAAATATACGGACCACAGGTTCTCTGTCAACATCACCCTGCCATTGGTGGTTCCGTCGTCGACGATGGATGGTGCATTCATGCTGACCATTGGGGAAGAGCGTTTCGGGCGAATCAAACTCGACGTGGGCTAGAATTGGCGGGAAATGGGAAACAAGTGGCAAAAATGGAAACGCGAATTGACGACCCCTCTCTCGCTGCAGGGACAAAGTTTGAAGCGCTTTTATGGAATGCACAGACGTATGAGCAAGTTTTGAAGCACGAAGAGGGCGTCTACTTCTGTGGAGTTCTCGCCGCACTTGACGCGACTGCAATGCCGGAACGGACCTTGCGGCAAACAAGTACAACACGTTCTCTGAATCTGAATCGCCATCACTTGCCGCTCCTACACATGTGATCGACAGAGAGACAAGAGCACGATGGCTCCCTGTGCGTCTTAGACCCCCACTCGGTGCCCTCTTTCTCGTGCCAAAAGTGGCGGCTTGACGTATTGTGGTTTACCTGCGCGTTGCGGCTGATGTCTTGATTACTGTACAGTCTTGCGAGAACGTCCCACTGACTGATACTCTCAACAATGCACGCATGTTCTACCTGTGTCTTTGCAACTAAACGGTTTGGGCTGGCGATCTTGGAACCTATCGGTCGCGCGGTACGGGTGAAATGTCACATGTCTATGTCTCGTCATTTGCATCCGCATCATTGTTCAGGCGCGCGTAGAAGAAACCTTCAGGCAGGCACTGGCAACCGTAAAGCATAGGCATACATTAGGGAACGGACTCGGAAACTCCAAAAACCTTTTGGTCAATTCAAGATTCAGCGCTGTAAACACCTAGAAGGCAAAGATGCCGAATCCACTCTGCTTCCCTTTCCCCAAAACCATCCTAAAAGCCTGGAACATCGTGTCCGTGACCTCCCCGGTGGGATAGAGTTCTTCCTTTGTCATGATCGGCTCTACATCATGTTGCCTTCGATAGGTTTCAAGGATGATCTTACACCCTTCAACCTTGCAGCAGAACTTGCCAGGCTGCACGGTACGAGGACTGGTGATACAAGTGACACAATTCGCGGTTCCGGTGGAATTATTCACTACCCAACTTTTTGGCAAGTCACAATTAGTCCAAGCGTTGTTGGATGGCTGGCTCATCGTCAGGATATGTCGTCAAAATAGTCCAAGACTCGTACCACCAGGGATGAAGTGCCTTCAATCAGGCCGGCCTTCTGGATCTTACCACGTTCAAAGCGTCTCCAGCTCCGGACAGTTTGAAACCAATCACCCTTTACGCTTGAGGCGCCTGTACAAGTCCGAGTAAACACGCGACGGTAAAAGAAAATAAAGTGTCTTACCCCATTCACCCACAGTCCCATTTCTAGCGAAGCTTAGCTGCAGCTCGAACCATTTTCTGGCGATTTCGGCATTGTCGAAACGGCACACTGCACGATCGACCAGCAAAGATTGTAGTATAACGTCAGCACCTTCCAAGGTCCATGAACTACTTTCTTCGCCGACACTGCTCTGGAAGGTAAATCGGTTGGCTTCGGCTCTGGAAAAAAATGAGTCGAGGCAATCAAAACTTTTATCGGATACGCACCGTAACAGAGAACGTTTCTTGGATTTAATCGGTTGCCATTGCAAGGTGCCATTTTCCTCGAGATATCCGCCAGGTTCTCGCGATGAGACCCCGAATCGGACACCAAAGTACTTGAGGGTCACCTCCACACAAACTGGGCGCACACTCGTGATGTTCTGTGTAATGGAGCGGTGGGATGAGAGACTGGCCTCTTCCCTCGACACTGGTTTTCTTTTTTTCAACAGCGGTGTCGTGTTTGAGCTGTTACCCAGACTCGGAGTGAGAGAGGCGCTAGTCCCAGGACTCCCAATGGTCGGTTCCGTGTCGTCTACCCAACTAGTTACATGGTGATCTTCAACCACTGTCGAGCACATCAGCAAGAATGATTCGATCCAGGGTAGAGCTTTACCTGGGTCGGGCCTGATAGAAGATGGTTCCGCTTTTGTCATGGAAGAGAGGCGCGCCTGGATCCTGTGGAAATGGGGTCGTGAAAGAGGTTCGCGGGAAATACAGTCGGAAAGTATTTTCCAGAGGGCATCATTGAAACCACGCTCAACAACCTGGCGTGAGGTGGGGCGTTGAAGTTCAAGACAACCCCTGCGGACCTCGTCGTCAGACGCCCTAATAAATGGAGTCTCGCCTACAAACACCTGCAGATCCCAGGTCAGCAGGCGACTAACACACTCGATTGCGAATACCTCGTAGATCATCATACCAAATGCAAATACATCCGTTTCAAAAGCCAGAGGCTCACCCCTCAGAACCTCTGGGGCTAGAAACCGAAGGGTTCCTGATATTGTGCCAACTTTCGCTCCCGCCGTTTCCAAGGGCCCAGAAGAGAATTTTGAGAGACCGAAATCCGAGACGCATGCCTTCCCAGCATCATCTACCAATACATTTACCTGCGATTATATGAGTTCCGAGTGGGCATTAGACGTGGCAGCACATTAAACTTACACCTTTGAGGTCACCGTGAACGATATGCTCTTCATGGAGATAGAACATTCCAAGGGAAACCTCGAACATCTACACATTCAAGTTAGTGATTCTCAGTATTCTGCGAACCGAGTCGAGACAGACCAACTCCGTACGATCCACACACGGTTTCCTAGCGAGGTATTGGATCAGGTTTCCGTTTTGCATGTACCTCATTACGATATAAGGCGGGTGTGTCAACGTAGATGCGCCGTAGAATGGCACGATATGATCATGCCTTAGCCTGCTCCAAATATTGACCTCGCTTTCCAATGCCTGTATATACGCATTAGACACCTCTCTCTGAATGCAGATACCGATCACTGACCTCTTTCACATTTCCAACATCCTTCAAAGTCTTCACTGCGACAGTCACACCCCGAAATCGCGCCTTGGATACGGTAGAAAAGCCACCACCACCAATTGTGCCGTGGTCATCGTAGTCAAGGTCATATTCGGTTATTAACCACTTATTCTGCCTTGGTGCACTTCTCCCTGTGGTCGTTTTGATGCATTCGAGACTCTTCTGTATGACCTGCACCTCCACGGTTTCTTGGGATCTAGCGGTATTCACGTTCCTCAGTTTCTAAGGAATTAGTTCCTTCATGTTTGCAAGTACAATTTCTTTCACTTACTCTCTCCATCGCAGCCATTGCTTGATCTTCGTCTTGCTCGTTACGCAAATCAAATTTCTGACGAATATTTGAGTAATTTCCTGTCACACTTGTGAGGAGGTCCTGGAGAGATTCTTGATCTTGCTTTTCGGCTTTGTCTTTCTCGGCTTGCAACTGCAACCTCAGCACAAGCTCAGTCTAGCAGCGGTGATACGTGTACATAGCATCAACAACGATACCCACTCTAAAATCACACTCTCACCTGAAAAAGCTGCAAACAATCAGTAAGGTGCTGATTCGCTTCTTCGATATGAAGGTTTATCTCATCGAAGCGAAGCAGTGCTTTAAACAATGACATCTCCGCGAGTCTCTGCATAATGCCTTGGATATCTTCGAATTTCCTGTTAGATTAACGGTGTGCACCAAATTCCACGATCTGATAAGTGGCAATGTCCAAGCTCAGGTTCACTAGTATGCACATACCCTTGGAGCTCTGCAATGTTAGACAGTGTCGAGACTTGACTTTTGCTCAAAGCTTGATGGACTCCCTTGATTATGAAGGCTGACCGACGTATGACAGCTTTGCATCTCCTCCTCGCGAACCTAATACGATTATAACTGAGTGTCATTTGTTGTAACACCAAGAAGGCAGGATGCAAAATGCCAAGTGAGCCGGCAGAGATTCCTATCAAAGCTTCAATGTCACTCATGACTAGTGGTAGATCGGGTTCGACGCAAGAAGGGCAGGCGCTCAATGGTGAGCCAACGCCGAAAACCACTATACTGGCGTCTAAATCGACATTGCCTGGAATGCAGGCACCTTTAAATGGCCAGAAAAGTATATAGCATGGGAAAATCATAAAAGGCTCACGTCAGAGAACCCCAGGACATCTCACCTTCTTGGAAATGGCAAGGTCATTTTTAGAATGTGGGCACAAGCATGCTCGCGCGTGACCAGGATGAGCACAAGTACCAACTTCATTAGGCCAGTTTTAGCAACACAGGTTATGATTAATCAAGTCATCAGGGGGCGGCGGAATACATGCACGGTAACCCCGTCATCAAGGCTGTTCCAAGAAGTGGCTTTAACTGTCGGAAGTATTTTTACACTTCACAGTCATCTCTGCAACTTGAAATCCCTTGGGTGAGTTTCATTGTGACTCATGTCATAGGTCACTCCTCAGGTTCTATTGGCACCGCTACGTCTCAGCTAACACGGCAAGCCAGGTGACTCCCTTGTGAACAATGGTTCCAGTACCTGTGTACAATGCATGTAGACGCCCAACTGACAACATCGGAGTGGCATAAGGTCCATAAAAGCTTTCCTGTGTCTTGCCACTGACAACTTGAAGCTCAGCTGTGCAAATGCCAGTGTATCAGACACTCTGACCCATCAAACTCTAAAGCAGCATCCGAAGATCCCCCATATTCTGTGAATTTCTGTCACAGTCGAAACCCATATAAATGGCATCCCGTGTGTTACATCAGTCTTTCCAACTCACCTATCCGCAGAATGTCGAATAACCAGGTTGTGCAGAACGGCATCTATAACCTTGTGGCCTTCACGGGGGCATTTGTCGAGGTCACAGACAACCAGGCTAACCTGACGCTCTGGACCTACAGCGCTTCCTTACAGCAACAGGTTGGCTATAAAATTCATCTCAGAGCAATGCGTTGCTGACTCTATTTCCACAAGTGGGATGTGCAAGCCATTGGGAATGGGACGTACACTATCCAGAGCGTCCAGTACAACACCTATGTCAGTACCGCCACCCCTACAGAAGAAGGTACATTTGTGGGGCAAAGTTCCATGCCGTATTATTGGAATATCAAGTTGAATGCAACAGATCCTGTCGCATATGTGTAAGTAGTATCATCTCAATCATCTTTCACTTTGACCAATATAATTATAACGACATTACAGGATTGCTCCCGATAACACTTATTCGCTCGCATTGAATGTCTTCGATGCGCATACATCACAGAATACACCGCTGAGTCCATGTTTGCATATCCGATATCCTTGTGATCTATGATCTCAGGCTGCCGCAGGTGCAACTCAGTGGATGCTGCTATTCCGGCCCTGCCAGTAGCACCAATTTTGCCGACTGGGATCTCTTCCAATTCGTCTCTGCGTCAAACTCTACATCTACGCAAGTGCCGAACTCAACAGTCACCCAGGTATTGAACTCGACGACTTCGGCTACAATGAACCAGATATCCAATAACCAGTTACCTTTACCCTGGTTCGCAATTGCCATAGTATTCATTGTCTTGTTCGGAGCAGTCGTCATCGGGATAGGTACCGCCTGGTTCTTGGGGTATAGGTGCATGAACCCCCGGCGCGGTGTTGCGTGATGAATAGGTTCTGCAAGTATTCAGTCGATATACGACTAGTTAACTTTCCGTTTTCGCGTCATATATTTTTGGAGGAATTTTACAAGAGTCTTGTTAAGTCTTATTAACACTACTTATTAACACTTTTCGTGCCTGTGAGATTTAAGTTACGCAAAAGTCACGCAAGCCAAGCCAGAAAACCCGACTATAGGGCAAGTGGACACTGACCTTGAGTCAAAGTCAGAAATCTTCGACTACACTAGGCTACGTATTATAAATGAGTGTAAATACAACGTAAGAGAATCCCACATCTAGGGGTGTCACTGTCTGCAAGGATACCCGCAGCGTCACTATACCCTCGACTGGGCCCCAGCACCGAGCTGGAAGCTTGGTGGCGCTCAAATAGACACGACGGAGTTGGTAAACAAGTGGGGCAGTTGTCGATTTGGGTGAGAGTTGCGAGCGACTATGCTCGAACGGACATGGCGAGGGTGGCCAAGTGGTGGCGCTCGAGAAGCCCGACCTGGGGGAAGATATGAATGGCGAGTGAATGCGCTCGAACAGAGGTAACAAGGGTGGTCGACGAGTAACGGCGCTCGAAGAGAGAAACCGGGCACGAGGGGTGAGTAATCATGAGCAACAGAAGACGGTAGGCGAGTGGTGAGCGATTCGAATGGACGCGGTGGGTGTGGTTGACCGGTCAACCAGCAGTGGCGCTCGAGCGACCTCGATGGCGGCGAGAGACGAACAATTGTGCTCGAACGAACGTAACAGGTGTGGTCGACCAGCGCCAGTGGCGCTCAGGATAGACATGGCAGGTGTGATCGACCAGAGTGGCGCTTGAATGGGTACGGTGACGGCAAGGGGTGAGTAGTGAGCGGTGGCGTAGATCAGCAGACGGTGAGGCTATCCAGGACCCACGCTAGTGAACTGATCACATCTTCATGCACGCATGTAGCAGGGAAAATGATGATTCGTTCTGCAAGACGAGTCCAGTGCACGTTAAAATTTACAGACGTGGTGAGATATACATAGCGGGGACTAATAATACTGAATATCCGTCGTTGACTCACAATGAAGCGACGCTGTCGGGATGCGACTTGTGGATCATGGAAACACTCATTCGTAAGCTGGTCTTGGGATACAGCGAGGTAACGGTTCCTTATTGAGAACAGAGTCCGAACGAGGAAGCGCTGAAAACACGAGGCGATGAGGCGTACGCACCGATCGTTATCATACAAATGGGGGAAAAGCGGACGAACCACATCTTGTTCACCAACCTCGGCGACCATCCTGCTACGTTGTCATTTACGACGATGACCAGTGCGTACTGGTGAGATGGAGTTGTATGACGCTAACCCTTGATCAAGACCAACGTTCCACACTCATCGAGATCGATCTAGATGGCTTTTTATATGCAGTGACATTCTCACCGGATGGCCAGTATGTTGTGGGCAGCGATCGAGAAAAGGTACGAGTGTGGCGAGTAAAAGATGGGGAGGAAATGGGAACGATGAAAGCGAGTCGACGTTGCAGCGGGGTCACTAGGAGGCTGGCTGTCCGTGTGGGACGCAAAGACATACGAACAAGTCTTGAATCAAAAGGAAACCAGCAAGTCCATTTACGGAGTCGATTTCTCGCCAGACTCGGCACGACTCGTTGTCGCAACGAACTGTGGGGCCATCGTTTGGGACTTGGCGACCTGCAAACAAGCGCAAACACTCCGCCATGGCGGGTCGAGTCGGGCGGTTCGCGCAGCAAAATACTCGCCGCGAGGAGATCGTATCGCGGCAGCCACCCATGAAAGATCCGTTCGAGTCTGGGAGGGCAACGACGGCTGCTTGCTCGGGTGTAAACGAAAAATAACCACGTTGCTTCATAACGGTTTCCTCTGGTTGAAAACCCACCTCTTTGTGGTATCCGACCACAAAATCAAGGAATTCGACGCATCCACTGGGTCGACAGTATCAGAATGGCCAATATCCGGTGTTAAGACTTTCGCGTGCATTGCTCTACCAAAGCGCAGAGTTCATTGCATATTCTGAAATGCGTACCATCACGTTTTGGGACACGTCGACGCACTCCCAGCTCCATCTCATCCAACGTCATGAGAACATACATTCAATCGCATTCTCCCCCGATACCCGGTTTCTCGCGTTCGGTGGAGCTGACAGCAAAATTATCATCAAGGACCTCACTGTGCGTACAACCATCCGTTGGTTTAGGGCGTTGCTAAACAATTTTCCAGCCTTTCGTTCCCCAGAACAGTAGCGCCCCCTCACACCGTTTGAAGGAGTGGGCAAAAGTAGCGATACCCCGTGGAAAGACGCCTTGCGTGCTGCTTCCGGCGTGAGCGTCACCCTTGCTTTTGTAGCCCTCGTTCAGCTGACGCTGATGTTTTCCAGTTCAGCATTTCAACCATCTACTGGGCTATTTGTGATCGTCTCGAAACGATTGGCCGTGTCACGGATGCGGGAGGATGTTTCAACGAAACGACGACCGAATTGGGAGGAGAGACGAACATGCATGGCGAGGTTCTGCAATGGGCGAGTGGTGAGTGGTCGTGCACCGCGCATATTGTGGTGTTGTTGCCAACCCAAGATTCTTTTTTGTTAGACTTCAGACAGCGTTCCATCGAGAGACTGGAGCGTTCCGGAGATACGGATTTGACTATACAGCAATCTGACGAGGCTATACGGCCGCATTGTCCCTCGATCCACCCTGGCGACAAGACATCCTCGTCAAGAAAAACAAAGCAAACGGAGTCATGCAAACGGGCTCTAGACCATGCAAACGATGTACTTTGTTTTTCTCACACAAGTTGTCTTTGCTGCATCATCCTCAGGTGATCGAATTCGATCCGTCGTCGCCATGGAGTTACGAGCTGAAACATGGAGCTCTACACAAAGCCGGGGACTACGACAACGCGCTTCTTGCATTTGAAGAGATGCTCTCGAAGATAGAGCAGTCACCTGATCCAGAGATTCCTCGTGAAGTTTATCCTCGTGACCATAGTAAAGGCAGTTCGTTTACGTCGTCTGGTAGAACATCGTAAGCAGTACAAAACCCCCTCGAAGGTACGTGCAAAAATGCGCAAATTTGTCAAAAAGACGATCCGAGACTCGCCGATCGAGCTCATCGACACGACCAGGGTGCATCGCCACGGATGCGGCCCCGTGAGACGTGTTCGCGTCAGAGACGAGGCGCGCACCTCTGGAGGCGTCGTCGTAGTTGAGGGTGATACCACTGTTGGATGTGCGCGCTCTGACGATGAAGGTGCTGCCTGAGCCCTCTGGGGTGGCGAGCGAGGCGGAGGTGATCCCGTTGTTGCGTGTGCAAGCGTGACGTTAGTGCGGCCGGTAAAACGATGTGGCAAAAAGGTGTGGACGAACCCGTTGGTCGAGCTTGGGGCCGTCCCTGCCGGTGTTGAAGAGGGAGGCTGTCGCTTGAATGTGTGCGTTGGCGGTGCGCAGCACGAGAGAGCTGGACGTGTTGAAGTGCCCGACAGTACCACCGTTACTCGATGCCAACGACCTCCGAGTCATTGTGATGGACTAGGAACCTCGATCAGACAACCTTGAACACATTGACGAGTATGCACCTTGGCCTGAATGGGCGAATTAGACGTTCAGAGTTCCACGTTTTCGAACCGGAGTGATTTCCACAGATCGCCAATCTCGTGTGCAAAGTTGCCGATGTATGTCGTGAATTCTTTGATGCGAAGCGGGGTTCGTTCAGATGGCGCGGCCGGGAACGTGAGCAGGACCTCAAAGTGGAGTTGATCGCGCGGATTGTGCCATGCTGGCATGGGCGTCGAGAGATAGATCGGCGGGATCAGATGGGTCATCGATGTCGATAAGATGTGCGAGAAGAGTGGGCAAAGAGCGGAGAGGAAAAAAGAGAGAGAGAAACGTACATAGACTCTAACTCCATGCCTATTCCCGCTCTTCCGCGATATGACGGCACGAGGAATGGCGTGTATGAAACCGCGTGGTCTAGACTAAGGATGATGTAAATACTCCAGTGGACGTGGCACGAGACTGGAGACTATGTAGTCACTACCTAGATACAAGGAGTGAATACTATCCGTATACCAGTGTTGGACTGAACGTACGTTTCAGTCCAACACGTACGTTCAGTCCAACAATCAGTACAGTAGAGAAGTGAAGGAGTGTAATTAATGCTTGCCTCCCATCGAGTGAGTACGAGAACGAAGAAAAGCAGGAGGACGTGCGTCACAGAGCTAAGCGCGTCTGTGTCCGTAAAAGGAAATGTAGGGACGGTAACTAAAGTAAGTAAGATGGCATCTACGCGACCGGCGATGGGCGCATAATTCGACTACCCTAAATGCCAGTCAAGGGGGGGTAACAGGGATATCGTATACTTACGTGCGTCCAATAACCACGGAATCAGGCTTGTCTGGTAGATTCGTCTTAGACGCCATGTCCGACGGCTTT
Organism: Xanthoconium stramineum; assembly: GCA_038090315.1. Classification (NCBI taxonomy): domain Eukaryota; kingdom Fungi; phylum Basidiomycota; class Agaricomycetes; order Boletales; family Boletaceae; genus Xanthoconium; species Xanthoconium stramineum. The sequence continues at coordinate 3,475 of JBBPMO010000924.1, read as the reverse complement.
GTCAGTGATTAGGCGCGTCTCCCCTGCAACTTAATCGTCAACATATGGAAACATTCAACCGCGTCCGTTAAGCGGTACACTGGGACTGGTACACAAGGCACCTTCCCATGGATATTCACTGATGCTGTTGTTTTCCCCACTCCCTCAGAGGTTCTGTAGAGCCACCAGTCTGGTTGCAGTCCAAGCCAACGCGCTTCTTGGGAACAATTGACGGCCCGGGTGCTTGGCGGTAACCGCGCAGTACAGCATATGGGTATTGCTTCGGGTTCATGTGCTGTTCCGACGACTGAGTGGATCACCGGCTCTCAAGTTCGAAACGCGAATACTCGGTTAGTTTTCCTCCGTCCCCCATCCGCAGTCCCGCAGTCCTCACCATAAGCATACTTCGGACTCCGCACACATTCATCGCGTGTGCCGGTGTTGTGTTGCACCCCGTGAGTCGGACTTCGCGACCAATACTGGGTAGTAGTCCCGTTTGCCCGACCCGTCGCTCGCACGTCTAGCAGCGCCGACGACTGGACGTCGCGCCTCTGGAACACACACTTGCTGGAATACTGTCTCGAATGGCGCACCGGTCGCATCACCGCACCTAGTCCCATACGTCAACCCCAAGATGACACCATTGAGTGGCATCGAACTTGAAGAAAGAACAGGATCGCACTTCACACTCAACTTTCACTACACGTCGTCCAATGATCTGCCAGAACGACAGCCCTCGTTGTGAAAAGACGTCTGTGTTAGAGCGTTGGCCCGCTATTGAAAAGTTGCGGTTTTCATGTTTAATTCTTGGGTAAGGGATTTCATCAAGTAGAGTAAGCTACCGTGGGAATACTGGCGTCACAAGTGCCAGTGGTCGCGCACGGCTCAGTGTCTTTGCTGTGATCGATGCCAATCCGTCTCAAGTTCGGTCAATACACAGGTCCATAATTCAGGTTGACGGGTGCCGATATGTGATAATTTACCCTACCTTTCCCTTGTTAACCCTTGCTTTTTCAGAATGAATTGGGCCAGCTTCTTCCGGCCGTATCTAATTCGTTTTTGTTGGTGCAACGCACTCTCGGTTTTGGACAAAAAGTGCGCTCCTCTAGCAGCACACGGAGGAACTGAAACATCATCTTCAGCACCCTTGTTTCTATGCAACCTTTTCTTTCTGCCAGCATACTACGATGCGCCATGAAAGTTTCAGCGCCCGCAGCAACGCCCGCAGTTGTTTTCAAGTCCACACGAGCGGATTCGAACTCATGACGCGTATCTCGGCCATTGTTCAATGCTACGCTCTCTACTCTTGGACATGTACGAGCCGACGCGGCGAGGTTCTTGATCCCTCCCTCTAGGCTGTACTGCGTCGCTCTGTGGCCAAGGCTCCCTGGTCATCCAATCTTGCTCTTTGCGGTGACGCCAACTTATACGTACGCTGTGGGTGTTTGTTGTATTGCATTCAATCACCTCTACTCGACGGGGAATACGATCCGTGATGTAACCTTTGAGAGTGTTTCGTCGTAAGTCCCGAATTCGCGAACCGTCTGACGTTGTTTGTTTGTTTCCATGACATAATTCATGCACGCCTGGTCTTATTGCACCAGCGTTTGAGGGGGCAAGATGGCAATATGGAGGACCTCCTGCTGTATAAAAGGAAGAGGAACCAGCCCCAGTATTCTCATCAAACCATTCATCGAGTTCTCCTCTCAGTCCTCTAAAAACACATTCTGCTGCCAAAAATGTTCTCTCGCTTCTTCAGCCTTCTTCCTATTGCTGCCCTCGCTGCAGTTGCCACTGCTGTACCAAACACGCCCGACACTAATCCTGCTACTGCACCAAAGACGTCTGATGCTCATCCTGCGTGTGGCGCTGGAGCCGCGTATTGCTGCGACCAGAAATTCTACGTGAGATATTTCTTTTCCCTTTCATCTTCCTGAGCGATTCACCAATCCACTCGCAGGACCACACCGATTTCACTGGCAACCTTGGTGCTCACCTCGCCGCTGCCGTTGGTGCCACTGTGATTACCTGCGACTCCATCACCGGCAGAACATGCAGTGTGCAAACTGCGTGCTGTTCTAACAACAACGTCGTGAGTTTGCACCATGTGTCCCTTCATTCTCCACTTCGTACTGATGGCATTCCTCTTTTCTTTTTCTTGTTCCATGCAGAACGGTGCTGGCAACGTTGTCTGCGACCCCGTTGCTGCCAACGCGTGAAGCTGATCTCCAATTTTGTTAATATTGTTGCCTTTGCCACTAGAGAGAACGATCCAGTGACCTTGTCTTTTGATAAATTTTGATACCAGAATGAAGCTGATCATATCCGCCATTGAACTTGAGGGGGCGCTGTCAGTGCGCAGGAAGGGAATTCTAGCCCAAAAAACGCAATCGGGGCGTCTCCGACAACAATTCAGTAGTGCGCGGATGGGTGGCACAATGCTTTGAGCACCCCCACGCCTGAGCACTGGCGCTCAGACTTTCAAGTCGGGTTGTGTTGATTTCCATCATCCCGACCGGTGGACGGGTAATTCTAGACATGTAGATCGTCATCTTTGATGTCAGATTTCGTGAATCCTTGCTTGTAGATGACTCTCGGTCGATCCTTGTATATCGGGCTGAATGATCTAGCCTCTCCGGTCAGTGCTGTGATGAACGTTCGTGCTACGACGAGCTTAGCGGATTCGTTGGACTGACTTGGCCCACTTGGTAGTGACAGGCTCATCAGACTTCCTGTTGGACTCCTCGATGGGTCCCATCGAGGAGTCCGACAGGGAGTCTCGGGCTGCTTCGTCTCAGTGGTAGATGATCCTGCAGTAGCCTTGCGGGGCTTCGACGGCTTAGCAGTTTTTGTGTTCTTGGTATCAGTACCAATCTTGTCTGACTTCGACCTGTTTTTTTTTGCAAGGATGACACGGTGTAAACTGTATGTATCCCGCACGCAACATTGGCGTGTTAGTACTTGTCACTGTTGGTTCGACTACTTGGAGTTGAACTATCGTGCCTAAGTTCGTTGCCGTGGCAGCATGCAGTAATTCATTTGACTGCAGGCGCCCGCTTTTGTTATCGTGATCACGTTGAAAACTAAAGTACATACCGTCGGTGATACTGAGTGTATTCTGCCTTTGCTGTAACGGTTACGCGCGGCGGTCAGACTGCTTACATAACTGTTGGAAGCGTGGGTTGTCTCTCCCTTGAAGTTCTTCCGACTCTGTGGTCCCGCCACTGTCACGACTCATCCTCCTACCCCACCACGTGTCTGGGCCGATGGGCGATTCCCCTCAAGACGTGTACGCGAAATGTCTCCCCAGCGATCACGGATACCCTCTGTGGTTGCCCGAACCGAGTAGTACGCTCCCGATGAGCTACAGACAAGATGGTCTCCAGATTGGAGATGTTGGTTGTGTTAGTCCAAAAGGCGCATTTAACGTCCTTTTCAACATTTGTTACGGCCCAAATCATGCACTCCATCGACGCCCAGGTTTCTCTCACAGCTT
>JBBPMO010000923.1:0-14577 GCA_038090315.1 Xanthoconium stramineum | reverse complement strand
ATGAATTGCTGATCGCATATACAGTTGAGACCCTTACTGTACGGAGAAGCATTTAGAGATTTGAGAGTGAGTCGAACGGCAGCACTTACTCTACGCATGCTTCGATCTTCATTGGCAGAGTGGTTCGCTGGGCAATTGCCCACATCACCCATGCGTCGCCTTTGACCCGCTCGCTGACAACCTCGCGAGTCGTATTGACTAGGGCATGAATGGTTTGCTCATAACCTTCGGAGACTACGCCGCATTAATGTCGAACGACACTCGGATCAGCAACTCGTACCGGAGACAGCGACATAGGGAGTTTTGAGCCCGACCACCAGGTTGTCAAGAGCCTTCACACACTCGGTTATGATAGTGTTGCTGGCTTTCATCTGGCTCGTCGCTTGCAACGTCTCTTCGTCCATTTCTTCATCCTCATCGCATAGCTTTGCTAATACCAGAACATCGTACTTCGTGAACACAACCACTACTGGAACTAGTATGTCGTTTAAAAAGGGTCCATCAGTGTCCTACCTGGTACGAGCTTGGAAGAACAAACTTTCAAGTTCACGGGCTAAGGCAAGTAATTTCTTGTCACCTTCCTCCATTACTCGACCACCGGCATGTGGAATTTGTATACAGAGCCTGGAATAATGGATCTGGGATAGAACACACCCAATATAGTAACGTACCATATTGCGTGGAGTCGATCTTTCAAAGACTTCATGCAACGCCGCTCTTTGAGAAACCGGGAAACGACCTGGAAATGTTCATCGTCTCCAGCCTCGAAGCCCTTCGAATCATGCAAAACAAAGAATTTGTTTTGATCGGAAACAAGCTCTTCGTCGATAGATGCTTCTCCGCGTGCAAATTGAGACACCCTGGGAGTCTGAGTCAAGGTGAGATATTCTCCATTATTTGGAGACAGAAAAGCTAACCGTGTCTCTCACTCCAAATACGCGATTGATCACAGAAGACTTTCCAACACCCGTCTGCATAGTCCATTAGCACGTAAACTCGAAACAGAGTAATAGCAACCAACACGACCGACACACAATATGCGGAATCTACGAAAGCGAAACGGTATTAGTACATGATCTCCAGGAACCCGGAGGCTCCGTTGCTCACTGCTGGATCTCGCTGATAATGGCCTGGATAGTTGGGTCATTAGTCCTAGGCATCGTCGAGCGAGCAGTACTTGAAGGGGAGTGGAACCGAACAAAGTGTCACTCAGAGCGTCGACCGGAGGAAACACAAGGCAACGAGCGTTTATCTCATTGATTATCGATTGCTTATCATCCTGATTGCACGAGTTCGTTGAACAAATGGGAATAGGCGCTTCTATCTGGATATTTTAGGAACATCGGTTGCAATAACTGGCCATTATTGCTTGCCAGAACGACTAGTTCGTCGGATTCACCTGAGGCTAGTCTCACCTGGATTCATTCCCACTAAGTCTTTTAGGGACTTTGAGAACGACGTATCAGTCCTAGCATGTGCCAGCACTGTGCGCGCGTTATGGTGTGTAAGATATGAGTTATGTCCAGCTGCGAGTAGTATGGATGACAAGCCACACAGGAAGTATCCGACTTGCAGCCACAGAGCGTCCGCGAGTCGGAGCGCAAAATATTTGTTTGTTGACCGATGTGGTCGCAGCTGTACATCTCTCTTTCTTCGCTTCTGTCAATTGGCACCAGCTTTACAAAGACTCAGATCTCAAATATGGTTTGTGTCTCTCTATGTTGTGTACGCTCTGCAGTTCCCCCGGGTAGTCTGAGGACATCAGCACACACGCACCACGGCTTCCAGTGGTCGCGAAGCAGCCGCTGCCCAGACTGGATTCATGCAAACGAGGACATATCGAGGGCGATGTTGTAGTCCAAGTTGCCGGAGGAGGTCCTTGCGTTTGGCTTCCTATGACTCTCCAAACATAACCCGACTACCTCTCGCTCCATAAGGGATCTTTGCCAACATCAACAACGATGATCGTTTGGTTCGGGACGCATTCGTTGTAGCGATCCTTGCAATCACGGTCCTACTTCACCGTTCACAGCCGCGCCTCCTCTTCAGCCAACTGAATCAATATGTGATCTCTCGTGAGGCGATTCCTCTCCTGCGTCGATTGTCAATACTTAACCTCGGCACAACATCCTTCAATCTCGTGTTGTGGGGTGTCTAATCCACACCGCGGTATTCAATTTTAGCATTCTACAAGCTGATGATGAAGTACACCCGCCCCGCCCGTATGACCACTCTGCTGGTTTTGGGAACCTCGCGAACCACGCCAATCCCACGAATAGGTCACTGCCCAGCACTACGACCGAGCAAGAAGCCCGCGAACCTACACTATTCAATCAAGTTGCTTCGCTCTTTGCGTTCAACAGCACTCAGCACGTACCCCTCTGTGAGTTCACAGCATTATGGAAAATTTTGGATACGGTAGGTACTCTGTTGGGTATGTCTAGAGACTTTCCAACTAAGTGTCATGTAGTTTACTGATGAACGTTTGACAGGTTTCGATTTTCACTGGCATGCTAGGCGATCATCATGCATCCCTTTAGCTTCATTTGGATTATCTCGTGAGTCTTCTGGACTAGAGTGTCGATAAGTCTTTCATAGCCATGGAGGACTGAGGCACGTCAATGCCGAGCAACATGGAAACCAAGACCTCGTACCGGAGACGGTGATATAGGAAAGCTTTGGGATTCCTAACTCAACCGTCAATCTTTCAAGAGAGTCCACGCACGCTGTTTGGAAGTCCTTGTTAGCATCCACCTGGCTCTTTGTTTGTAACGTTTCTTCGTCAATGTCTGGATCTTCGTCACATTGCTTCGCAAACACTAGTAGGTCGTACTTTGTGAACACAACGAGAACTGGAGCTAACATGTAGTTTTAACAGGTCTGATGAGTGTCCCGTCTGTTGTGAAATTGAAAGAACAAACTTTCGAGATCACGAGCTAAAGCCAGTAATTTCTTGTCACCGTCCTCCCACACTCGCCCACCGGCATGTGGTATCTGTACACAGAGCCTATAAACAGTGAATGTGGAATAGAACACCTCAAGATGGTGACTTACCATATTGCGTGAAGTCGATCTTTCAGAGACTCCCTACAACGTCGCTCTTTGAGAAACCGGTCTACGACATTGAAATATTCGTCATCTGCGGCTTCGAAGCCCCTTGAGTCGTGCAAGACCAAGTGTTTGTTTTCGTTAGAAACAAGCTCTTTGTCGATAGACGCTCCTCCGCGTGAATACTCGGTCACTCTCTGAGTCTAAGTCAAGATCAACCATTTGTCTCGCATGATGGGGGGAAGAAAAGAGCCTACCGTCCCCCTTATTCCAAATACAAGATCGATTAACGAGGACTTTCCAGCTCCGGACTACAAATGACGGCAGCAAGCAATCTCAAACGCTTGCCATAATCATGGGAATAATTGGACTGACACGACCAACACATAGTATGCGGAATCTACGCAAAAACCAGTTAGAGACATGCCAAAATTCGGATCTGATCGCCTACCGCTCAATATTCTTGACAATGTCTTCAATGGTTGACTCCGTAGTCATCGGTGCTTTGACCAGACTTAAGCTTCAAGCTTCGAGTTGGACGAGACTCGAACTCAGTGAAGCCGGGCGTTTATCGATGCTTCACCGATTATCGCCCCCGCTCGCTGAGCAAGTAGGCGCTTCTATCCATGCATTGGCAACTGGCTTGATTGATCCGAATCATACATCTCCCGCGCACGCCTCAGATATGTAGGAACGACTATCTTCCTACATAAGGGGCTGCCGAGGGGAGACTACGCCTCAGATGCACTGGCGGATCAATCATTCAATTCGGATGTAAACACTTGTAGGTCCATCATATCCATCACGCTGACAATTGCAACCAAAGGCTGTTCGGTCCGCTCAGCGCCAGTTGGCCATTTACTCCATGTAGGTTTGCCAACAGAACCCTCACAGCGTCGTTACCAGCGTGCAAGCTGATCACATCATTTTCTACATCAATCTGCTCATGACCCTAACAACCTGGCTCTAGTATAAAAAGTTGGTGAGTTCGCCACTACCCTTCATCATCCCATTCACCTTTCGATTTCCATTCTTAACTTTCTTTTCTTTTCTTTTTCATAACATCTTTGAGAGATGTCTTCTTCCCCTAACTTCAAGTTCGCTGCCGTTGTTCTCACCTATGCTCTCCTCGCCACCGCCGTTCCTTACAAGCGTAGTATTCAATGGCTTCAGCAGAACGGTCCCGCTGCTAAAGCGTTGAACGACCATTACCAATCCCTTACGCTCAGCTCCACTTGTAACGACGATGGCGAAATCGCCTGTGTCGCTGGTCAGTACGGGGTCTGCGTTGAGGGTCGCTATATCACCCATACCTGCGGCACTGATTCGTCGTGCGTCGCCATTCCCAACGAGTGGTCTGCGGGTACTACCACCATCTGCGACAACAACGATAACATCGCATGGCGTTTCTCCCAAGCTGGTATTTCCGAGTACAAGAGGTCAATGCCTCCAAGAGAAACGTCTGCATTTATTCTTTCCGTGTCCGGACAACGCTGACCCACTTTTCCTTTAGGCGCAGCACTGACGACTGGCTCAAGAAGAATGGCCCCGCTGCCAAGGTGCTGAATGACAAGTATGCAACGCTCAAAACGACCTCGTCTTGCAAAGACGGCGAGCATGCATGCGTCGGTGGCAAGCTTGGCCTTTGTTACGAGGGCAAGTACCTGACGTATGACTGCGCGAGTGGTGAGACATGTGCCGCCCTTCCCAACGAGGACAGTGAAGGAACGACCACCACCTGCAACACGAGGGATAACATTGCGAGGTTGTTCTCCGAGGCTGGTATCTCCGGCCACAAGAGATCAATGCCTTTAAGCGAAATGTCTGCATCTGCACTTTTCATGCCTGGAAAATACTTACCGACTTTTCCTTCAGAGGTAGCAACGACTCGGATGACTGGCTAAAGAAGAATGGCCCTGCTGCCAAGGCTCTGAATGACAAATACGCGACGCTCAAAACGACCTCGTCTTGCAAAGATGGCGAGCACGCATGCGTCGGTGGCAAGCTTGGCCTTTGCTTCGAGGGCAAATACATGACGTATGCCTGCGCGAGCGATGAGACCTGCGCTGCCCTTCCCAATGAGGGCAGTGAAGGAACAACCACTACGTGCCACGCGAAGGACACTATTAATGCAACGCCATTCTCTCAAGCTGGCAACCACTAAGAAAGGTGTGTAGCACCAGGCTCCTTGATACAATCTTGCACTGAAGATTGCGCGTCAGATGTCGCACCATGATTTACGCCCACAAGAATAGTAACGAACATTATTTGATCGGAGGCACGACGATCGTTTGTAGTTATTGGGAACAGATTGGCTGCTGGACAGCATTTTACACCTACCAACGACACTCTTTTAATACATGTGATGGGATGATTAAAACTTGGATGACGTGTGGGACTCGAAAAGTGTTGTTGTGAATTATCAATCAGGGTCGCGATCCCACACGGCGGACATTTGGACTCGCGCGCAGTTTTGCTGGCACTTTAACTTATACACTTGCGCGTCGGCACCATGGCCTCTCATTTCACGGCGACACCCGCTGAGCTCGCCCTCGTCAACCAGATCTTTGCACAAGCAGACACCCAGAAGATTGGCATCCTCACTGGCGACGTCGCAGTTAGAGTGTTCGGAGGCGCAAAGCTCGCACCCACCGTACTCGGCGAGATATGGAGCATCGCGGACGAAGACAACAACGGTTTCCTCACCAGGAAGGGCGTCGCTATCGCCGTGCGTCTCATGGGCTGGGCTCAAAAGGGAGAGAAGGTCTCACAGGCGCTCCTCAACAAATGTGCGGGTTGTGTCCGGTGTCTCTATTGTTCTTGGCTGACGTCCGTGTTGCAGCGGGTCCGCTCGCTAACATTGATGGCGTTCAACCACCGTTGGTCCCGCAGGGCACGGGTGTGTCAATACCGAAATCTCCTCCACCCGGTTTCCCTCTCCTCACACCGCAAGACAAGACCAAGTTTGCGAGGCTCTTCCAGAACTGCGGGCCGGTCAACGGTCTATTAAATGGTATGTGGAGGCGTTCTTTGTCGGATTTGAACTGACGCCAGCTTCGCAAAAAAGGTGACAAAGCCCGCGACGTCTTCGTCAAGTCCAAGCTTCCTGTCGACAAGTTGTCTCAGATATGGTCTGCATCTCTTTAGTCTGTACAGTGTATATATTTCATACCTCTGTTACAGGTCTTTGGCAGACACGCAAGACCGCGGCACGCTCGACTTGACCGACTTTACTATAGCTATGTACTTAATTCAAGCCACGATGTCCGGCCAATTGTCCTTCATACCCACATCGCTCCCTCCGGGACTATATGAGCAAGCAGGTGGAGCCCCCGTTGTTGCGCACGCAACTGGCAGTAGCGCACATATCTCGAGTCCAACAACATCAGGTGTGAAACAGCCACCTGTGCAGGCAAATTTTACAGGTCAACAGAATCTAACACCTTTAGTCCTCTCCCGACGATCTGTGCCAGTTGCTCAGACACCTGTTGTCCCTCCTTTCCCTGGTGTGGCTCCTCAGACTACGGGCCTATGGGATGTTACTCCTACCGAGAAAGCCAATGCAGACAATTTCTTTGATACCTTGGATTCGCACAAACGAGGGTACATCGAAGGAGATGTCGCAGTTCCCTTCATGTTACAATCCAAGTTGCCGGAGGAAGTCCTCGCTCAAGTTTGGTGCGTCTGTCCGCCCATGACTCTTAAATCTAGCCTGATTCCTTCACAAGGGACCTTTCCGACATTAACAGTGATGGTCGTTTAACTCGGGATGGGTTCGCTGTAGCGATGCACTTGATTCAAGGCAAACTATCGGGCAAGGACATCCCAACTACGCTTCCCCCATCTCTCATACCTCCCTCCATGCGATCGAACGGTCCTGCTTCACCGTTCACAGCCGTGCCTCCTCAGCCAACCGAACCAATACGTGATCTCTTGTGGGACGACTCCCCTCCTGCATCGGCTACTCAACCTCAGCACAATATCCTTCAACGTCAATCAACAGGTGTCGTGCCTTCGACAATCTCCTCGCCTGGAGCATCTCGTGCACCTCAAATGCCGCAGGATCCATTTGCTGCAACACCTCGCAATTGTACGTTGCTGCGTTTACCCTTTTTCCAGGTGTCTGATCCATGCTCCTGCGTTCAATTTCAGTATTTCACAAGGATCTTCTCGGAGATGATGACGAAGCACACCCGCCTGCGGCTCTACATGACCGCTCTGCGGAGATTGGAAACCTTCAGAACCATGTCGACTCCACGAATAGGTCATTGCAGAATGCCAAGGCCGAGCGAGAAACTTTGGAAGCCACCCTCGCGAACCAAGCGGCGCAGATCTCTGCGTTGCAGACGCAACTCGCTTCTGCGAAAGCTTCCTTTGAGACGGAGACGAACTTGTTGAACACACTCAAGGAGCGACATGCCAACCAGAATGCGGAGATGCAGAAAGTCAGAGAAGAGTTGATTAGGAGCGAAAGCGACCTCAGCGCGATTCGCGTGGAGAAGGCGGAGATCGAAGGATCATTCTTGCGCGATAAAGAGGAAGTTCGTGACCTGAATCGTCGCATGGCTGAGGTGACCACGCAGATCACCGCGACCAAGCAAGAGGTAGAAAAGGTCAAAAAGGATGCCAAGCAGCAGAAAGGTCTTCTTGCGATTGCACGGAAGCAACTCGCAACGAAGGAATCGGAGAAGGCCAAGGCTGACCAGGAGCTCGGAGAAGCGCAAGAGGAACTCGCCAGTACGATCAAAGAACGCGAGCAAGTAGAAGCAGAAGCCGAGAAGACGTCGGCCTTACCCCAGCCTCGCTCTGTGCCAGAGAGAGTCAAGTCGCCCGCTGACTCGCTGGCATTTGCCGCTGCCCACCCGTTACCCGTTACCCCCGACATTACTGGTGGCGGTCCCTTGAGCCCCAGCGGTGGGAAGAGTAACAATCCGTTCTTTGCCAAGTCCTCTGGAACATCAACTCCTCGGTCAGAATCACCTTTTAGGTCATTCTCGACATCCGTACCCCTTCCCCCTGGTCTTCCACCGCCTCCTGGCCTATCTCCACCTGAAGCGGCAGTCACGACGCTCGACGATCCATTTGGTATCTCCCACGCTTTCAACTCCGAACCGCAGTCGTCTTCCGAGCTTACGTCGGATATTGACGCCGCAGACGTTGGGGCGAGCACGCCGAAGGTCAGAGCAACGCTCGGAGAGTTTGGCGAAGTTGTCTCATCGCCCACGGATGAGGAGTTATTTAGCACACCTCCAAACAGTACCACGCCTGTGAACCATAGCGGTGGGGAGGCAACGCCACACTTTCGTTCGCTGGATACTGCTACCGCTCATTTCCCTCCCCTGGACGATATCCCACCCAGGCAAGATGACGGTAAAGAGAACGAGACAGACTTGTCAACGGGTCTCCACGATTTGGACGTCGACGAATCGGACAGCGACACGGATAGCCATGAGGAAGAGAGCCGCGAGGGGGCTCTGCAGGACGAGGAGAGTCATCCTCCTGAGGTCACCACAACGAAGAACGAACCTGCACAACCTCCTGCCCCCGTCTCATTTGATGATATCTTTGGTCCTACCACGGATGCACCAGTAGTGAATGCACCACCTCCCGCACTGGAGGCCGCTCCGCAAACGGATGATGTTTCATCAGCTCAAAATGGCTCGGCGGCACTTGATGCCTTCGGTGTGCCCCTGACAAAGCCCGTCGCGACGCCCGAAGACGCTCAAGATTCTGGGTTCACCTTTATCAACACGCCTGTCAACGCAGCAAGCAAGGACAGCAGCGGCCTAAGCAGTTTTGACGAAGCGTTTGGCAAGAGTTCGTCCAGCGGCGCCGCGCAGACCGTCTCAAGCTTCTCGTTTGAGTCGGGGTTTGAGGACAACTTTGATTTTCCCGCTTCCTCAGGCACAGCGACCGAATTTCCACCGACGGCCACATCTAACGCTCCCACTGTGAACGGTGGCACTACTACCAAGCAAAATGTGGCTGCAACTGCAAATAGTGCACAGGATATATTCTCCCTGCCTGTGAACGGTGGCTTTTCCGCTCCGAAAGCGGCCCCCACACAAGCACCGATCTCATTTGATGATGCCTTCTCGGGGCCTCAACCTGAGAAGACGGTAGCCAGCCAATCAGGTCTAGCCAGCATCTCGTTTGAAGAAGCATTCGGAGGAGTTGATGCATCTCAGGCCTTGAAGCTTGATGACTCAATCTCATCGCGGGCTTCGAATGTCGCCACGAATCCAGTGCCCCCTCTGCAATCCGATGTTGCTGGGAAACAATTTCCGGGTACGCCTCCTCCGGCGTCTCCACGGGGCCCTGCTTCTCCCCGCGTTACCTCGTCGATACGGTCCAGTTCCCCCCAGCCGCGCGCCACATCGCCACCACCTCGTGTTGCGTCTCCCAAGTCGCAGCGTCCGTCGACCTCTTCATCGAAAGAAGTTGTACACGAGAAACCCCCTCCACCCCCACGTCACTCCAAGCTTAGTGTGAGTTTTGTGTCCAACGCACGTGACGCCTGTCCGGACACGATGACTGATTATGTTTTTCTAGCTTCGCTTGCCTTTTACCAGAAGGAAGAAGCAAGACATGCCGCCGCCGCCTTTACCCGCCCCGCAATCAGCGCCACATCTCGCACGGGTTGACGAACCAGGTGCAGTCACGCCGGCGGTCGAGGACGACGTCGATTCCGTCAAGCAGCTTGCGGCGATGGGATTCAGCCGCCACCAAGCGGTTGCGGCACTCGAAGCACACGATTACGACGTACCAAGAGCACTGAATAGTTTGTTGGGTGCGTAATGAGGAGATCGGTCGCAATGCATCATCACAAATGAGCCATCTCGCACTGTAATATGTCATTTCATTTCTCTTGTTTTTACATTCACGTCGTCTCTCTTTCCGACTGGTGATGGACGTCCTTTTGATCTTTCTGGAATACATCTCACATATACACGCTCCCTTCTATACGAATCTCCTTTCTCTTTTTGATTTCCTTTTTTCCTTCAACGCTCAGATTCCGTGAATGGATCCCCCGGTCTTTTAAATATTCTACGGGGTGTGCTCCGGATTGATGGTCGCATGTCATGATGCAACCAAGTTAGGTGAGGTCGTGCACGACGCGTGTCTGATTGATGGCGTTCGTTTTTGTCCGAGTGTGATGCTCGACTCCTATGATATATTCCTTTTTCTGATTCCCACACGAATTGCGTGATCCAAATCGTTTTGCCGATTATGAGAATGTGCAAGTTGATGACTCGAGCTTTGTTCTGCGGAGCTGCGCGATGGCGGAGAACAAGGCGGGCTAGGACAAGGTGCAAGGCTAGGACAAGGTACACGATGCTGTGGAAGGTTCCAAGACTGAGGACGTCGAAAAAGAAAGAACGCGGAGAAGAAAAACAGGAGGCCGTCGTGTTAAGGACCCTCTCAGAATAGCCGACGGGACGTGCCTTGCACACACACGCACGGAGAGTACGCCTTGAAGCCTATTTAACCAGCCTTTGGATCCACCCAGTGCTCAACTTGCTACCTGTGCGCTCTTTTCTGTGTCTCATGCCTGCGTTCGATCTCGTCGTCGTGGGCTCTGGCGGCGGTCTTGACGAAACCAACCTGTCTGGGTGTGTCTGCAGTTCCGCAGTCGCGCTACATCCGTTCCTCACCCGTCCGTCGTACCACACAGATACCTGCTCAAACCGTGCAATAAATCTTGGGACGATGGCATCGTTGCACTCGAAGCAGGTGCGTAACGCCCAGCACGTGTGCATGGCGGTGCGACATTGATACCGATACCTCACGTAGGGTCCGGGCATGGTGCACTCAAACATATCCTGAAGCGGAACCCAACTATTTTCAGCGAGCACCATGCGGACGAGGATCCCTCGCCTGAGACGAACCCGTTCATCATATACTCCAACGTCAAGTAAGCCCACTGTTCCTTCCCGCTACATCGTGAAAAAAAAACTTAGACGACATCGATATCGATATCAGATGTTTCCTCCTCACACACGCACACCTGGACCACATCAGTTCCTTGGTCATGTCGGCAGGCACCCTCGGCGGCAGTAGCAAGCGAATATACGGTACCCCGCAAACGCTCAAAGATCTGGAGACCATCTTCTCCGATCGCATATGGCCTAGATTAGCCACCTATGACGAGACAAATCCGTCATTCCGATTGTTCTACCACGCGTGAGTCCCGTGCGCCCTTCATTTTGCGCTCGACGCAAAAAACTCCGATGCATCGGAGACTAACCAATCTGTCTGTTTGTGCCCACCTATGTCCGCGTCTACCAGTCTGCATGTCGATGGTAAATACAAGACGATATTCCCCGATGTCGCGGTCCGCACTATGACGATCAGTCATGGCAAGAACGACCACGGGCCGTACGAAAGCTCCTGCTTCTTCATCAAACACATCCCCACCCAGCACGAATTCCTCTTTTTTGGCGACGTCGAGCCGGACAGCGTCGCCGTCAAACCGAGGAACGTCACCGTCTGGCGGGCAGCAGCGCCCAAGATCCCACACGACCTCTCGACCGTGTTCATCGAGTGCTCGTATCCCGCCGGGAGACCCGACTCGGAGTTGTGGGGCCACCTCACCCCAGATCACCTCGTACAGGAGATGATCGCGCTCGCGACCGAGGTCGTCCTCGTGCGCCAATCTTCCAAGGGGAGCAAAACCGGCAGCAACGCCGAGCGTCCGCGCAAGAAACAAAAACGGGAGCCGCTCACCCCGGAGGCGCTCCACGGCGCGCTGACGGGGCTGAGAGTGTACGTCATGCACTGCAAGGAGCATTTCCACACCGAGCGGCCGATAAGCCATATCATTGGAGAACAATGTCGGGAGCGCCTTGCATCGCACAAGCTCGGTTTGGAGTTGTTGACGGCGGACCAGGGCATGAAGATTGGTGCGTTGTCGTCTTGTCAGAGTCCCCCCGCCCGGCTTGTGCCCGTTTTGGGGAGTGCCACTGCGGCTGTCATGCCATGACACTGACACACGTTTCGACAGTCATTTGAACGTTTGACTTGCTCATTTCGTCTGGGTTATTCGTTGAACTTTATGTATATATTGGGAAGCTGATCGATACCCCTCTCTCTTCACTGTATACCTAGTCACTGTAGCCTTATCCTCTGACAGTTCCTACACTGTACTCGCGACGAGTTTGCGATTGCCTCCATACATATATTTCGATCTTCTCTCGCAATACAAGGTTGGCCCTTTTCGAGTTGAATGGTCGCGATCATTGGGAGACGAATTCATAACGATAGCGCAGATAAGAGAGTGGGGTACATGACCGCGTAGACGTCGATGTATGTGATGAGGTGATCAGAATTCCCGTCCTTTAATGCGTATACGTACGACAAGAACAAAGAAAACAGGAGCGCAATTTACGTTCGAATAACAAAGCCTAGACATGCGTCGAGCGTGAGCCGAGGCGAGCATACCCAGCCCAGAAAAAATGGAGAAAAAAAAATCGTAAAAAGGCATGCGCATGTCGTGCAAAGAAAAACTACGAAGACGCATAAAGTTTGACAACGCCGTCCGCACCAGCGCTCGCCATGAACGGCAACGAGGGGTGGAATTCAATGTCCAACACGCCTTCTCGCGCTTTTTCACGGTGCGTCGTAATCTCCTGCGTACACGTCCGCGAACCAAGCAAGTCCCAGAAACGTAGCGAACAGTCGTGCGAACCCGAGACGAGCGAGAAACCGGCGGCGTCGATCGACAGCGAGGTGACGCCGTCCAGGTGGGCGAGCATCGTGTGTGTACACTGACCTGTGACCACGTGACGAGGTTAGTAGAAAATACACCTTGTTTCGATTGGATCGCACCGGTGGTAATGTCAAAGAGGCGGATAAATTTGTCTTCGTGAGCAGTGACAATGAGGGGCATCGTTGGATGTGATACGAGCCGGTTCACTTGGGTCGCAGGTGTCCCGTCTGCACAACATGTTTACTCGAGGCCCACAAAGGGCAACGCAAGATCACTCACCATATGTCGCATCCGTAGCCAATCGCGAGACTTCTTTACCAGTCTCAGTGTCGAATACCTTGACGACTGAATTTTGGTATGCCACGGCAACCTTCTTTAAGTCCGTCTGGACGGCTTCGACGGCCGTCGCACCAGGGCCATCCTTTTCCTCTTCCCCATCCATGTCTTCCCGTTCCAAGCCAAAGTAGCCCCATGATAACCGGAGTGACCCGGCCCCTGGCCCAGTCACGTCCCACACCTTGACAGTCCCCTCAGCACCACAGCTGACGAGCGTGCTTTCACCCCTAACGAGTGCGAGATCCCAAACAGCGTCCGTGTGACCGATGAGCTCACCCCGAGAGGATGACTCATCGTACGGTGCATAAGTAGTGTGAGAGGGTAATGGGAGCGCCCATACTCGGATGCTCGAGTCGAGAGATGCACTGTACAACAGCTGGCGTGTAGGCGAATGCACAAGACGAGTGATGGCAGCAGAATGACCTCGAAGTGTAAGCTGAGGCTCGCTCTCCGTCGTGGGGCGGGTACTGCAAAGGAGTGAATGACAAATAATGAGCAAGAACCTCTGACGCACTTGGAGGATGCCAGACTAGCCACGTCCATACGCCATATTTTGACAGTACAATCATCACCGCCTGTGGCCAAACAGAGCTCATTGGGGTGGAATGCGAGTGCACGAACAGCGTCGAGGTGACTTGAAAACCGGGGATTAGCCAAGACTTTACATAGATATATCGAATACGCACTTCCTGAGTGTTCGCTTGGCTTTCCAGATCTTCGTGGTTTCACCGTCTGATTCATCGACAACACCGACCGACTCGGCTTCATCATCTTCCTCGCCAACCTCCTCGGGGTCCTCCTCCTCAGTTTCCCTCCATTGTTGGACATGTTGCTCGTAAGACGAACGTAGCTTCTCTTTCCATTCTCCTCCATCGTCAGGACGGAAAATCATCGTCAGTGGCTTCGGAAAGTCGCCTTCCGAGCGGGGTACAGGGATCTGTCCGATGCCGTCTTGTTGTTGTTGTTGTTGTTGAAGTTGCGTTTGTGGTTGGGAAGGAGGCTGAGACGCTGCGACGTTACGCTGCAGCTGGTTTTCTTGTGGCGGCTGAGGTTGCACATGGATCGGAGCTTGCTGTTGCTGCTGGTACCCAGCAATTGCGAGCGGATTCGTGCGCTCGAGCGGGCCCGTAGATGCGGGTGCGCTGGCAGGGCCGGACATGACACTCATGGTGCCGGAACTGGCACCACTGCCGAGCATCGGGAACTCCTTTCCTGGCGGTCCACTGGTGCCGACACCGCTGATCGGCGGACCAGCTGCATCTGGAAGCTCCTTCCTAGGTCGTCCGTTGTATATGGTATCAAAGGGAGAAGGTCCTCGACCTTGCGCGATGCCCTGCCCTTGTCCTGCACCGCCCATGCTTCCGGCCATCCCACCCAGTCCAACTCCTGCAGTAGCACTCGGGTTCATGACGTTGCCACCAAGGCCCATGCTTGGGTTCGGGTTGGAGATGAGCGGGCGGTTTGGAAGTGGGTTCATCGCTTGA
>JBBPMO010000922.1:0-14592 GCA_038090315.1 Xanthoconium stramineum | reverse complement strand
TTTTAAGAGCTTGTTTGCAACCATATGATAGCAATTGTGTTGTGTATCATATACCTATTTGAACCAATGGACAGTTGTGTTCTCCGTTCGTGAATGCAAGCCTCTCCCCATCTACAAGCAAGGTTTCTGCCGCCAGCAGGCGGCATTTACGAGTGTTGAGATAACGCTTATAATGAGAGTCCATTGATGTGACATGAGCCTGGCACTTCAGGAGACACAGGCACATTGAAGGGTAGCAAGCAAATTTAGTCATGCTAAGGGGAGGGGCCTGCGTGGCATAGCCATACTCGGAGGGGCATGATGAAAATTAAAGACCCGCCCTTAGATATCATAGGATGCAGCACCCGACAGGTGGAAAGACCATCCTAAAGAGTTGAGTCTCCTTACTGAAAGCGTCGATAAGTCATACCCCTGGGGTAAGTGAGTTACGGAGTATCTGATCATACCTGAAATAAAGGGCTCCAAAATAGTCGTCATCCACGGTTGTTCTTGACGGTGGGATCTCGACTGACCAATCAACGGGTCACGCCGACTGAAACCCAGTAAGGCTCCGCCGCTGACACAACCCGCAACAGCCAGCTCACCTACCGCACGTTAGAGGATGGCTGGTTGAAAAATGCCAAGTTTATTGGAAGCACAGACTTATGTGATGTGACAAGCATATGTGGAGAATGAATAGCAGTGGTAATTCCACCGCCTCCGAAAGGAAGATATGCATCATTCAAGACCGCAGAAAACATCGCATGTTAAGGCGCGCGAAACCCTGGACCATAATAAGGGTGAGATCCGAAGTTAGTAGCATCAAAGGAAAAGATAGTACCCCGCCTCCGACTACCGTGACATGGCTCTTCAGAGTTCTTCACGGTGTCATTCACAAAAAAGACGCGTCGTCCATCATTCTCAGAGCGCCCACGAACGACTCACCTGTATGTATGCGTTCAGAATGTGTCATCGCGTATCTGTGACGGTCGTAGACAGTACTCGACAGCACACACCGACACTCTAGGGGTAAAGTCACATCACAAACAATATCCGTTCCTTGCAAGTCCGTGTGGTTGAAGAGTCAAGCTTCAAGACTAGTCGAGACTCGACACTAGCATCTTCGTTACGTACAGTACATTGGACCATTTTTTCCGTTTGGGACGTTCCATACCGCATTATGTGTCGTATTTGATGACGGTTTCGGGGATACAACCCATATATATATACAAGCTTGAGACCACGCAAGATGCGCGTCAAGTCGGTGACCTATCATATATCATCCCCAATCGTATGCGGACACTGAAAGTTTCAAGTTTGACGTCCAAGTTCAACTTGCTCCATTCGACAGATGTTGAATTCCATCTTCTCTCAGTGCCTCTTCCTCGGCAGACGGCGAGTCCGAGAAAACACGATGCGTTCGTCTCCGTGCACTGTCGCCGTGTTAACCCTACTGCTTACTATCAGTACACCCTTGCCGGTCGCAGGCATCCATCTGCTAGACACAAGTGAACGTCATTGGCGGCTGACACTCAACATGCCTATAAAGCCAACCTCTCCTGCTCCTCGCTTGTTGCGCCCCGATTATCCGCCTCGCCAACCTTCAACTCCCAAACAGCCAAGACCTCTGAGAAGAACAAGAACGATCGAAACGTGCCCACCGGCACGCGTCCTATCGCGGGTATCAACATGCACTCAAATAAGAAGGTCGTCAAGTTTGGTGCCGCTATTCTACGCAAGGCAAAGTAGTCAGCGAACACGGCGAGTAGAACCATTTTGGCGAATTGCTGATGTTTGACACTTCTTCATCAGTCCTCTTTACGTCTCAATGTGTGTACGGACACCCAAACAAAGAAGCACGCGAAGATTCTCTTCAAGGTCAAATCGGCGAAGGACCGCATCATCAAGTTATTCAAGACGACCGGTTACGTTTCTCCAGCCACTTCGAATTTCGCAGTCTCTTCTATCGAACAACGTGGCGCGCGGGACGTTCATCCATCTCCTTCATTGATGTCAATGGCTCAGTCGTTCATCACAAGAATTTGCGTTGTCACGGTGCGGGACTTACTTCCTTCTGGGCCAACCCAGTTGAAACCATCACTTCCCTCATCGCATACAGCGAACACGTGGTGGAGGAGCACGTCGATGACATCTTCTCCTTGCGATGCGAATCTCCATTGTTATCGTCACTGGCGCAGCTCCTTACTTTCCCAAAATCCCAACGCACACCTCGGTCTACCATCCTTGTTAACGATCTCCCTACAATCGAGGAGGAAGCAGAGGGCTCAGTGGTCGATGTGGAAGAGATGCACATAGAACCAAGACTTCGTACAACATACAGCTCGTGCTCATGTGGACTGCTGACGACCAGCGATTCCGAGGCGAAATGCGATGCGATGCTAGCAGCCGAGTTCGCAACTTTCTCTTTCGACTCGAACGACATTCAAGAATGGTCTGACGAGGTGGAGAGGGAGAAGCAGGCGAAGATGGATGCCCATTTTGCGTATGTCTCGGAGGCCTTGGCGGTTCCGGTCCCAAAGCTTTCCGCCTGCTTCGCCATCGTTCGCAAAGATGAATTCATTAGCGATCCTTCTCCTGTCATATTTCGTGGACTTCGGAGAGTTGGAAACCACGAAGGTTCGCTTTTAGGGCAGGCATCGATACTTTCCGCAGCGATTATGTAATCGATAGCAATAATTTGTGATCACCGCCGCGGCATCGAACCTTGACGTGGTTCTCTACAACAACCTTGAACACGAACCAGTTCGTCTCGTGCACTGCTTCGCTCACGTTTGGAAGCTTGTCTTTTGTACTGAAAGTTTCGCCCCGGTTACAGCGATTCGCACCTCCGCGGAAACCCTAAAACCCTTAACGAATCTTTTATCGACCAGATCTTAATCAGCGCCCACCATTGATGCCGTTTCTTATCAGAAGCTTCCCTTACTGCCTCGTGCCCCATGTCCCCTCATAAAAAGAGGAGGCGTGGCACCATCGATCCCTCTCTGTGCCCACTTCACATCCGTTGTGATATCCTGACAACCAACAATGACTGTCCTCGATCTGCAGAGCTTTTCTGCGAACGCACTTGCTGACAGCGAAGGCCTCACAGCGGCTTCGAGGATGCTCGAGTCCTGTTTAGCAGGTCCAGACATTCCTCTGGACCTGATAGTTCAGGACTTGTGTTCTGCTCCCAATCTCTTCGAATTTGTTGCTTCTGGTGAGCTCATCCGACACCGCACACGGATATTGCTTGTGTCTGAATTATACTGTAGCCTTGCCAAGCGCGGAAGGGCTGGTGCGCAAAATCCTAAGCGACTACCCGACCGATCCTGCGCTTGTCGTGGCCTCATCTACAAGTACCCTCCTCCGGAGACTTGCATCCGTCTTGTTTGCTTTACCTCCTGAACTCTTTTCTACTGAAACCATCCGTCATATTGGACGGTACAAGGCTTATGTAGAGGACTCGTTTCCGGTCCTCACTTTGTTGTGCTCTGCCGATTTTTCCACTTGTAATGTTGTTATAGAGGATTCCCAGTATGACGGCGAGAAACATAACAAGAAAGAAAAAAAACCAAGGCGCAAGACAAAGAGCACTACTTGTGTGATTGATGCGGTGCCGTTCAACAAGCTGGGCACTAAGGTCCCGTTGAACAATTCCGAGGCCTCCCAAATGGCGTGCAAGATCCGCGACGAGCTCAAGATGATCTTGAAAGTGTGTCCAAGGCTCTTGCCGTTCTAAACATGTTTGACGCATTCGTAGTTCTACCTCGGACTGCTCTTGGAGCCATTTCTTGCACAGCAGTGGAGGCATGCATATGTTTCGGCAGTCGATGACGCGACCGTGCATCATTCCGCGCCGCAGGAAATCAAGGCCGTGGAAGTCGTCGAGACAAGATCGTCTGCGTATCCAAGAGTTCAGCCTATGAAAGCTGCGCTCTATTTTGAAAACGCAGACGGATTCGGGGACTGGCGTATCATCATTGGCACTGATGCAACGAAGAAACTCCGGGAGCTGGCTAACGGCGACAAAAAGAAATGCGCCATTGTCTTGAAAAAGATCAAGTATGACATGTGCCTGCCGTTATTGAACAAGTTAACCGTCGTGATAGACAACTTTCGAATGGGCACTTTTCGGATGAAAATCAGAAAAGGCTCAGTGGGTCCACTGGAATTCCTATATTTGAAGCCAAGATACAGCGGGACCTTCGCCTTGTCGTAAGTTTCTCCTGACGATACGAGCAGCTACTCACACCGGATAGTACCAGGTCGATGTCGTGCCTGACCATGATGGGGAGGTGAGTTTAAATATTTACATGTCCCGTTCCCTCAGTATGATGACATGTCTTTGTAGGCGGAGCGACAAGGTATCAGGTTTCGAGCGCCCATTGTTTTTCGAATACAAACCTATTGTTCCAGTGATTAAAATCTATGGCATCTATACACACACTCAGCTGAACCGCATCTGGGATGCAGTGGGACAACACCTTGCTGGGAAAGGCAAGGAATACCGACGACGGTTAGATTTCCTCTACTCACAACGTGCAAGATGGCTCATTCCCTTTTGTTTGTAACAGCTGCATTTTCCGAACACCCGTGCAGCCTGGCGGTGACGTCTATCTCCCGGCATGCTTTCCGCCGGAGAGTTTACAGAGTGATACCAAACCAGCCCCGCTTGTTCTGTCTGACAAAGACATGGGGGAAGTAAGTTTGCATAATTCCATTTTTCAATCATCGTACATCCTCACATCGTCCTTCAGTTACATTCTCTCCTTGTGTATGTGAATTCCTTTTTTTCCTACCAACTAACTGAGTTTGAGGCCTTATATAGTCTCGAGAAATATGTTACCTTCTCCCAGGCATTTCTACATGGTGGGTATTGTGTTCTCGCATATGATGATCAAAGTTCGATTTTGTTGTAACAGGTCTGATTGCAAACAAAGATGTGCAGCACGTCTTCGAACTGACGTGAGTAACATTTGCTGCAAAGCTGTCTACATTGACCGTCCGTACATAGCCCGCAGGAACGCAGAATTGTGGAGTGCAAAACTTCATGTTATGTTCTCGGCAGGAGTGGCACTGGGTATGATGAATCGGATCAGTGTGAACTCTTACTGACTCTCTGCTCAGTAAAACGACAACAATGCTTTTCAAGATGCTTGGAATCCAACGCGCATGGGAAATGCAAACATTTGATATGCCCAAGCCACGTCAGGTCTTCGTAACCAAGTCTCGTGTTTTGGCAACAAAAGTCCAAGAGGAACACAGAGTCTGGATTGGTGGACGCTGACGATGAGGATCAGGTTGATATCCCTCTGAGGTACAGTGCATTAGAAGAGATACATTTTCCTCTATTCGTTACCTTCGACAAGGTAATTTTCCATCTTGAACAATGGTTCTAGTTGCTCAGTTCCCTAATTCTAGCTTGCGAGGATGATTGCTGCAGATGTCTTAAGTGGCGATGACCCCGAAGCACAACACCTTGCAAAGTTTTTCATCAATACCGACGAAGTCCAAGCTCAAGATTCATTTGTGACATACGATATTTTTGCACGAACCTATTGGCCACACTTTCCGCAGCCATTGACGAAAGGCCTTGGTGTGTACATTTTTCTCGTATCTATGGGTTAGCTTAATCAGTTGGTCATGTAAAACAGAACCTTGGCTCGTATTCTCTGAGTTTATGGGTGCGTGGTCTTAATCCATGGTGGATACGAACCAACCAACCCTCTCGTAGGTATCATCAAGGGGTCTGAGAGATCACTCATGTGTCCTAATGGATTCCTCGACGAGGATGCATACTGTAGCCTTCCAGCCCGTTCCAACCCTACGTTTGCAAACCAGAGACCAACAGTCTATGCGATCTTCGAAGCATACAGCAATCTTAAAAAGGAACGCCGTCACCATGATGTTGCAGATCGAACGCACGCAATACTGAAAACACTACTGGGAGGCACCCCGTTAAGGGGCCAGAAAGTTGATTATCTGTACGTCTATGCGCTCATTCGAAGAGAGTATTGCTTTTGCTGAACACGATGCGGTCCAGCTACATCGATGAGGCACAAGATAACCTCCTTATTGATGCACTCTGTTTGTGTCCCACTTTGCTTTACTTGCTTTAGAAT
Source organism: Xanthoconium stramineum (assembly GCA_038090315.1). NCBI lineage: Eukaryota > Fungi > Basidiomycota > Agaricomycetes > Boletales > Boletaceae > Xanthoconium > Xanthoconium stramineum. Next base: position 8,491 of record JBBPMO010000922.1, on the reverse strand, counting down.
CTGACATTCGTTTAGTGTTGAGGCTTATCTGTCGGAACCCCGAAGGACTTTTCTGGGCAGGCGACACCGCACAGACCATTTCGGCAGGAAGCTCGTTCAGATTCGATGATTTGAAGGCCTTTTTGTACCGTATCGAAGTAAGGGGACTATTTACTGTCTAATGTGACCTAAACTCATTAGATCACTGTTAACCCACAGCAAGATCAAAATACGTATCTGATACAGGATCGCTCAGTTGCCGACCCCATGGCTTTCCAACTCGCCATCAATTACCGTTCCCATGGCGGAATTGTAAACTGTGCACACACCGTCATTGAACGCATTACAAAATTTTGGCCTGATGCAATTGACAACCTCCAACCAGAACGTGGAGTCGTTGACGGCTTGAAGCCAGTGTTTTTCCGCGGCTGGGATCAAGCCACTGTTCGATATGAACAATTTCTTTTTGGCGCATCGTATGTTGACATTACCCTCTTTCTTGCCCGCTCTGACACCTCTCTGATCAGCGGGAGCCGCATCGAATTCGGAGCTCAGCAGTGTACGTGTAATATATTTGGCAGTCGACTACTGTGCTTACATGATTGCTCCAAAGGCATCCTTGTACGAGATGACAAAGCGATCGAAAAACTGCGCAAGGAAGTCGGGGAGATCGGTCTGATAATGTGAGTCAATGAAGGCTACTTTTTACTTATGGCATAAGTTCACCGTGCCTTGATTCCAGGACACTCTATGACAGCAAGGGTCTTGAATTCAATGACGTGAGTCCTAACCTCTATCCCAACACTTGCAAAACTGATCGTCGGATGTAGGTCCTCTTGTACAACTTCTTCGAAGACTCTGCCGTCGATGCCACACGTTGGCGTGTATTATTGAACCATGTGGAAGGTGAGGCTGATGGGGAGAATTTAGCCGAAATCCATGCACCTTCCTTTACAAGAGATGAAGGCCGTTTTGCCGGGGTATGCAGCGAGGTACTTGAAATTCAAGATGTTCATCGATCTTCTCTGACATTGTTAATAGTTGAAATTGTTGTACGTTGGCATCACCCGAGCAAGGAAGAATTTGTGGATCTTTGACAAGTCTGACAAAAGCGAGCCTATGCGGGTAAATGACAATTTGTCATTCTCGCCCTGACGTCACTCAACACCCAACAGATGATATGGACCTTACGCAGTCAGGTCCAAAATTGTACGCCTGGGACGGATGTTCCTCACCTTGCCGTATCTTCAACCCCGGAAGAATGGGAGTCGTTTGGCCATGACCTCTTCAAGCATAAGAGATACCCCCAAGCCATGCACTGTTTCGCTCGAGCTTCACAGCCACGCATGGTGGCGATCTGTGGAGCATTCCATCGTCGAGAAGTAGCTCGTGCAAAGGTTGGTGTTGCCCCACTAGAGGTTCAGGAAGGTGCTTTCCTCGCTGCAGCACTTGCCTTTATGGTAAGCGCGAAAGACGCACCACCAGGCAAGGACAAGTTACAATATTATCGTAATGCTGCGGACTGTTATGTGCGCGCCCGAGATGATCGGAAGGCAGCCGAAGCATTCATCGATGCGCAAGAGTATGACCTGGCTGCGCAGCGCTTCCGGAAAGCGGGACTTTTCGACAAGACACTCGAAGTCCTCCACAAGCATTCGCAGAAGATTTCCTCAGAGTCCTCCGAGGAACTGTACACCGTGTGCCGCTTGTTCTATTGCAGCAGGCCTGATGCCAACAAGTGTGTTATTTGCAATGCATCCACCAATTGACTGACATTCCTGCACAACAGACCACGTTTACCGTTATTCGCGTCCTTTGAAGAAGAACTAGAATTCCTTGAGGATTACGACCTCGACTTGGCTCGGGCCAGGTTACTGGAAAAATTCGGAAGATTTTTGGAAGCTGCCGAACTTCACTTATCGGAGAACCGACCACTTGATGCGATCAAAGACCTCTTGAAGGAGACCGGCTCGCGCAACGCAATCCAGAAGGCTACCAAGATTGTATTGGACAGTTTATGGCACCGGTGCTCCTTTGGTATCATGTCGAAAGGAGTAGCATCCGATCAAGGCATCAGTGAAATTTTGAACTTGGCTGGTGAATTGCCTGTCGATTTCTTGGACCCACTGGACCATCACGAAGTATGTTTCCTTTGCAACAACCGCGGGATCACGCTCCTTACTTGTGGATTGCTCATAGATATCTATGTTCCATGCCATTGCACAGGCGGACCTAGCTGCGCTCGAAAAGCTGTCTCGTGTATTTATTGACGGGAAGAGGAACGCGGCAGCGTTACTTGCGCTCGACCATTTCTTCCGCCATATGCCGACTCTCAGATCTCACACCCTTCTGGAAATGACATTATTTCTGGACAAGTTCCGGAAATATGCTCACCTTATCCACGACATTATCTCTCACCCCAATCCGCTCAGCGTCACTTCAATCAAACGATTGTTCTGCATTAGAGAGATATCTAGCATCGAGTATGGCATGGAACCTGGCTCCTTTCTTCACAGTTCGGCTACTAGAGATCGCCGTGGTCCTATGCACGTTCGACCTTCCATTGTTGCCCTCTCCAAGAGAGAGATGATTACGGCGCTCCGGAAGCATTTGGCGGTGCACCTATGTTCACGCGTCACCTACGAGAATAATCTGTGCCGCAATGCAGCAGTCTTCTCGCAGTGCTTGACATTCATTGTCAATGGCCAGTGTGACCTTGACAACTGCCCTCAAGAGCACATCAAATCCGCGGATCTGGACTCTAAGCGATACAATCTCCGGATCGGCATTCATCTACAACAGATCTGCATCCTGCAACTGATGTACTCTGTCTGTCAAGATCCTAGGAAGTGGAACTGGTATGTGGCGGTTGACTCTTGTTTTGTGGGAAGTCACTTAAGACACTCTAGCATGCTGAACTGGCTCACTCGCCTTTACGAGGCCTTCAAGCCTCATTCTCATGTTCAGGGATCTATCGCTGATCTTGACTTATCTATGATACCTGGTGCTTACGAAGGCATAGGCATTATGAAGCACTGGGTACGGGCTGCGCTCTACAATTTGCGTGCGAGCTATGACTCCTCAAGACTTTTGACAACCGTGCTGAAGTTGACAAGCCTCATTTTTGCATTTGATAAGTCCAGTGCTCTCAAATGCATCAAACAAGTACATTTCAATGCACCCCATGTGGGGGTACAAGAATTTGTGTACCCGGCTGGTCGCTATGTTCTCAAAGACATTTTCGATCTCTTTGATGGCACCCAACGTACCTGCATTTCTGCAGGCTTGATATTTTTAAAGTACGCATGCTATTGGGAAGCAAATCATGTGTAACTGAGCTGGTTACAGGCACGTTCTCAAGTCCTCGTTACCCATAGACTTATCTGTCTTCTGTGATTGCTTGGAAGAAGTCGTCGGCAAGGCATCCATTTCATGGCGCCTTTCCTTTTCCCCACCACTCGATGGCCTTGTCCTTCCGCGAGGTTGGCTCTCTCCCAACAAAGATCTGTCTATCAAGAAGGAAATCGAGATTGATCTGATTGTTGATGTATTGGATTACGTGCGGAATTTGTTGATATTCCTGCAATCAGAGAATGCCAGCCGTAAGCAACCCCACTGAGCATCCGTAACTTTGAGCTAACTCCAAAAAATCAAGGAATATATTCGCTATCGCATACCAAATTGACACCAACGCTCTGCAATGTCTTTACCTCCAGAATGTTGGTTTTTCCTTCGTTTATGAACTAATATCCACTAACGACAATTTGTGGTAGATGCAGGGCACTTTGTCTTTGTGCGTTCTTCGACATGTATCATATGAACCTTGAGACTAACAACGATTCCTAGTGAGCTACAATGTACGAGATATTGATGTCGGGCTTAAAACCAGGAGCATCTTCGATGCTCTGCAGACACCTGGACCTGTGCAAGGAGCCCATCCCTTGTATCGAGAGTGAGTTAGCCTGCTCATTCGTCATGTTTTCAATTTTACACCACTCAGGTATTTGCAAGCACGAAGCTACGACTCGGAGTACTTGCAGGTGATAGTAGACTACGACACCAATGCGAAAGTAGTCATCGAGGATTTGGTGCAGCTTCTCCATAGGCGAAGGAATACACGGCAGCTTCCACCGCTAAGATTGCCTCGGATCCAGAACATCCATTTTCTAAATCCCTCGGAAATCCCCTCCCTGTTGGCATCGAAACTTGGAGTGACTCGTTCAGGCTTACGTGCGGACGCGCCAGCCTTCGTTCCCCGGGTTATCCATGTCCCTCAGACCGAAGGAGCCAAGGACGAGGAAAAGGCTCAGGTTGAAGAACCCGAAGTCGAACCAGCGGAGGAGAGCCACGAAGAGTCAGAGCCACAGGAGCTCACACCAACAACAGGCGAACTGGTGCTCAGTCACGAGCACGGGCCTACTGAAGAGGAGATCCTGGCAGCGGAAAAAATTCAAGCCACTTATCGCATGTACCGCAAACATCACGAAATCCAGACTCGTGCCGTTGGAAGGGGACTGAAGGCACAAAGGAATACGATCTTTATCGCATGCTTGAAGAACGTGTACGCATCTGGGTGGGGGAGGACTCCATATCGTACCTTATACCTCTGGGCGTTACCGCATCTCGTCGTTTGTCTTGACAAAGCCATTTCCGTTGCACACGAGTTCAAAAAGAAGACGAAAGGACTGCTTTTGAAGGAGAGTCATGAGCGTCTGGAAGAGATAGGAAAGCAGATGACTATGATCAAGTAAGCCCAACGGTCAAGAAAGTCTTTTTACCCCTCATCAACCGCGACTTTCCTTAGTGTTTTGCTCAAGGACGGTCAGAATCTACGCAAGATGATTGAGCCAAACGCAACCATTCATCAAGCAAAAGACAGAGACGCGATGAAGAAGGCTGTTTTGGATCTCAAGAACTTCATCCATCGACTTCCAAATTCTACTTTACCTCAGGAAATTTACGACGACTTTGACGTTGCTTACGAGCTAGTTATGGTCGAGAAGCAGCCCGTTTCTAAACCAGAGAAACCAACACTGAATACGGAGGATCTATGAAGGAATGTTTCGTTGTACATGTTTACTACTTGGTTACTTGTGTATGTGATAAAACAGGCTCTTGGTCACCCGTCGTCCGAGTCGGGTACGGTTGTTGTGGTTCTTTTTGACCCCGGATATTCAGAGCTTACAAGTAATAGTACAAGACTGCAGTAACTCATTCCTGGATCTGTCTTATTGGTCGCTCAATCTGGGTCCAACGGGCCTGGAGACTGTTGGGATCAAGACAGGAGTGTTGCGCAGATTGGTGAAGTGCAATGACCTTCGGGTATGCTGATTGCCCACACGTGTGGTCTTCCACCACTTGTTCTTATTTCGCGTTTAGAGTTTGTTTTTATTCACCTTCACATTTGCTGCCGCCTTCAAGTAACCTATCGCACCGAGATTGACTATTGTACCACGATTTGAACGAATGGGCATCCAAGTCCAAATAGTCAGTGAAAACGATCATTCATTGTGAATTCGAAGGATGGTAGCAAACCAAGGATGAATCATTAAAGTGGCTCATTCGGACACGAAATACAACACAAGCGATACAACCGCTACAAGCACAACATATAAAATAATAGAAAGACTGGCGATGCTATGCTGATGCAGTCACTGCGACAGGTGTAGTTGCGGCGGAGGCTGCGGCTGCTGCAGGATCCGGGACTGCAGGGGCTTGGTTTTTTTGTTGTTCCGTGGGGGCATTTGAGCCATCCGGAGAACTGGAAGAGTGATTGACTTTGGCCTTTTTCTTCTTCTTGAGCAAGCCTGACATATGTCCGTTCAGTGATGAATCCGCATTTGTTCGGTGATGTGCACCAACCTGTTGAGACAGCGGATCTTACGCTGTCAATGATTTCCTGACTCTGTTCCAGGTATTCGGTATCGTCAAGACGATGCTTTTTCCCAGCTATAGACTCGGGATCCACTGAAGCTGAAGCGATCTTTCTCTCAAGGTTTTCTAGCTTGGCCTTTTTCGCTTCTGCTACGGCTTTCTTGCGTTCACCTTCATTTTCCATATAATCGACTAGGCTGAATGTAGGTCAGATATGGGGGTCGATAGGATAAGGACATGACGTACCGTTTGGCGGTCTTGATGGTGCTAAGCCTGCGACCGCTGAGATCCCTGCAAGAATCGTTATTACTCGTCTTTTGACTGCTCATGCGACCTCCGGCGGCACGCAGCTGGGAGCCGAAGCCACCTTTTCCACCGCGAAGACGTGGAACGATCCGCAAGTTGACGAGGTCCGACGAGTCATCGCGCAGGTCCGAAAGACGAGTGTGTGGGGAGAGCGAACTGGTGTGCGAGGAAATGTACAACGAATCGGAGGCGGGAAGATCGGGGTAGCGGCGACAAAGAAGGTCGAAGAGATCATTTACGCGGGTGTCTGAAGGGACGCGGAGAGATAAAGTGGGGAAGGGCGAGAATGTGGCGAAGAGGACGCTGCTGGACATGGCAGAGAGATGAAAAAGTAGTCACGTGCAGAGTACACAAAATTTCGTAACTTTAAGGGGGTTACTATGTACGCCGCAAAGTTGATCAACGACGACGATGAACGTACTCAACCAGCAAGCGCCGCTCTTCGTCTGGCCCACCCAGCTTTGTCTGGGGGCAACTTTGACAACTTATGTTCTCTCTCTGATCACCGGAAACGTCTCGCAGGTGGACAGGATCTGGACCTTCCTTCCCACCTTGTACACTGCCTATTACGCTCTGCTTCCCCTTTGGCCCCGTACACAACAGGTTCCCCTTCTCCCATACGCCCCAGAAACAGTCCACGAGTCTTATGTGGCCACTTTCAGTCCCCGTGCGTTACTCATGTTGGCTTTGGTTGTGAGTCGTCTCTGCTTTCGTTGCAAGTTGTGTCTGATGGGCAGCAATCCAGGTTACTTGGATGTTCAGGTGCTTGATGACTCTTATTTATTTGCATGGCCCTTTTCACGTGCGGCTTGCAGGCTCTCATATAATGCACTTCGACGAGGCTTCTTCCGATTGTAAGTGTTTCTGGCGAAGCAACCAACGCTCATAGCGACCTTATTCGAATCAGCGATGTCGAGGACTACCGATGGCAAGTTCTCCGCGAAAAGATACCTGCATGGCTATTCCAAGTCATTAACCTTACGTTCATCGGTGTGTTCATTGATCGGGACACGGTGCGAAGCTCACTATGGTTTCTAGCTGTGATTCAGAATATCATTCTCTTTCTCCTCGGTGTCCCCGCCAAGATTGCAGTCACCCAACCACACACGCCTTTGGGTGTCTCTGATTATGCTCTTGGAGCCCTTGGATTCTTCACAGTGTTGATGGAGTTCATTGCAGACAACCAACAATACTCGTACCAGACGTTCAAGCGCTCGAGTAAATTGAATCCGAACGAATGGTTTGGAGCAAAGATCGCCTGGACAAAGCGGGATGCCGAAAGGGGATTTGTGACGAGAGGACTGTGGGCGTGGTCGAGGCACCCTAACTTTCTCTGTGAACAAAGCTTCTGGGTATGTCATGTTGCGGTGAACGTCACGGGTCGACTAATGATGGTCGTATGGATAGGTCATCATTAATTTGATCCCGCTGGTATGTGCCGACGGACCGTGGGGGCAAGAGTGGCCCACATCTCTTACATCTCTGGCACCGCTTTCACCGTGTCTGGTGCTGTGTACGCTTTTCTTCTCGTCGACCAAGTTTACGGAGTCGATTTCATTGACCAAGTACCCCATCGCGTACAAGGCGTACCAGCAGCGTGTTGGGATGCTTATTCCCGCCTCTACACTAGTGCGGGGTGTAGTACTGAGCGCGCTGGGAAAGAGAACGGCGGTAGATGACCTTGTATATGGCCAGGAAGCGAAGAAGGTCGAGTGAAATAAGTACATATGTAGCCTCTATTCTGCTATGCGGGTCGTGTGTAATTTGCATGACTGACACAGCGATGACATGAAACCGTACGTCTCGCCTACAGTTGCAGCGCTGTCTCCGGCGACAACATTACTACTAGACCCGTAGCAATTGACTGGCAGGCCTGCAGCTCATATCATCCCAAGTTTCCCAATGGGTCCTGAGGGGCCGTACTTTGTCATTCGAAGTGATCAATAGTACTGTAGTTGTAGTAGGATCTTTAACTTGCCTGAGGATGGTGAGATGTGGCATACAGTACTATGCAATGGAGTGTTTGCATCCGAGGATGGTTACCCAGTGGGCAAACTTATAGGTGTGGGGCAATTACAGTTGACTCTGTCATAACCCATACATGGTATAGGCCATACTCTGCGATAACCCATACAATTTTGGATATCCCATGTTGGTATGCAGGGATTTTGACCCCATAACCTGCATATCTCTGCCATACCACATACATCAGGAAAATTTTGAAGTGCAGATATACCTAGATATATATGATCAAATAGTTTTCAGTTTGATATCAACAAATAAATAAATATATAGCATTATCTTTTTTTAATTATAATGTTGATAAATTGAT